>CAUYPK010064216.1:0-19291 GCA_963574355.1 Loris lydekkerianus | reverse complement strand
AATCAATGATCTAGATCGGTGGTTCTCAACCTGTGGGTCTGTACACAGGAACTGTATTAAAGGGCTGTGGCACTAGGAAGGTTGAAAACCACTGATCTAGATTGTCCCCCAGTCCCCTAAATCAGCGATTTTTCAACTGGTATGCTGCGAAAATTTTTAAAGATTAATTAAATTATTTTGAAAAGAAATTCAAAGCACAATACTTAATTTTTTTTACTTTTTTTTTTTTTTTTTTTTTTTTTTAAAAAAAATAATTGTAATGTGTAATTAAAAATTTTTTTCAATTATGGTTTTTAAAAAATATGGTTTAAATACCATGATTTGTATTTTTTGTTAGGGGGGTTTTTTTGTTTTTTTTTTTTTTTTTAACCAATATAAGTGTGCTGTGGAGTTTAACTATAGGTTCCAGTATGCTGTGAGATAAAAATGGTTGAAAAACCCTGATCTGGATGGTAGCTTAGGGGCTTTTTTTTTTTTTTTTTTTGAGACAGAGTCTGACTGTTACCCTGGTCAGAATGCCATGGCATCATAGCTCATAGTAACCTCAAACTCTTGGTCTCAAGCCATCCTTTTGACTACAGGTATGTGACACAACACCTGGCTAGTTTTTCCAGTTTTAGTGCAGATGGGGTCTTATTCTTGGTCAGGCTGGTCTCGAACTCCTAAGCTCAAGCAATCCACCAAAGTGTTAGGATTATAGCCACATCCCACCATGCCTGGCAGGCTGCCCATTTTTATTTCTTCTGGCATAGCAAAGCTCAGTAAACATGTGCTGAATCAATGACCAAGCTCCCACAAAAGTGGAGTCAGCCTGTCCCTGCATAAGATGCTGAGGGGTAGACGAGGATCATGCTTAGAGGGGAGGGTGGGTTAGGGACAAAACTCTCATTGGTTTCTTCCACATTATGGCTGGGCAAAGGCTTTTAAAAATGCTTAATATTTTAGAGATAGAGTCTCACTATGTTGCCCAGGCTGGCCTTGAACACCTGGGCTCAAGCAATCTTCCCACCTCAGCCTCCTGAGTAGCTAGGACTATGGTCAAAGGTCTTTTTGTTTGTTTGTTTCTGGTCGGGGCTGAGTTTGAACCCACCACCTCCGGTATATGGGGCCGGCGCCCTACCCCTTTGAGCCATAGGCACCACCCAGGGCAAAGGTTTTGATAAAGTGAGTCCAGATAAAGAATATAAGGGAGTGAAGAACCTGCAAGCAGTCAGAGCCAGGTGACAGAATTTAGGAAGCAAGAATGTTCACTTATAGAAAAGTATAAGCTAGGAAGAAAGTAGGTTCGGAGAGGGTGTGCTGGCCTTGAGGGTGAAAAGTTTTTATGGGAGGTGAGAAGACCTTGAAAGTTGTGGTAACAGGGGATGTTTTTAGAAGCAAACTCTGACAGAGGAGGGGAGAGGAAGGCAAAAGGACAAGTTATAGTCAAAAACAAGAAAAGAAAAAATTATGATCTACAGTATTTCATTCTCTTGGGCTAGAGTTTATACCAGCTTCTCAGACACAAGCAGCTTTTGAAATTTAAAATGCTTTTCATATGTACCTCTGGTGGGAAATAAAATTGGGGGAAAAAAGATGCTTTTATGAGGCCTTAGGGATTTGATGTTGAAACACTCTCTTAGTATGTTTCTTTTTGAAAAACAAATCTAATCCCAATTTAAAAATCTTCAGTTTTCTAGAAATCATAGATTTGGGGCTGGAAGGACACTGAAAATGTTCGCTGGGTTCTCTTCTGATCTGTGGCTGGGCTGCATGTACACAAGCCATCCTAGAGGAGGGCAGGATGGAGGAGGCACAAGTCTCTAAAGGATGAGGTCCTAGGTGCAGAGACCCAGGCTTCCTGGGGGGCCATTTCACTGCAACATCCTCCTTCAGGATGAAGAGTCTTTTAACCTTCCCACAAATAGCTGTTGACATTTTCTGTAAGGTTACATATTTTCTCGTTTCTTAAAAAAGCAGCCAAGTCACAAAGTAGAACATTTGAATGAAAGTCTTGCCAGTTCCCAACAGTGATATACCTCTAAAGTAGCAAAACAAAGCAGGTACAAGAGCACAGAAAAGGATAATATCAGACAGACCTAGATTTCTTTACTTGGGGTTTTTAAAAACTCATTTATTTTTTTGAGACAGAGTCTCATTATGTCACTCTCGGTAGAGTGCCATGGCATCTCAGATCAGAGCAGCCTCAAACTCTTGGGCTTAAGCGATTCTCTTGCTTCAGCCTCCTGAGTAGCTGTGACTATAGGAGCCTGCCAAAATGCCCAGCTATTTTTGTTGTTGCAGTTGTCATTTTTGTTTAGCTGACCCTGGCTGGACTCGAACCTGCCTTCCTCAGTGTTATGTGGCTGGCATCCTACTCACGGAGCTAGGGGCTCGGAGCCAAAACTAACTTTTTATTATATAAGATTTTGAACATATACAAAAGTAGATAATAGCAAAGAACCCCACATATCTGTCACTCAATGCTTAGTAATTATCAACTCATAGTCAATCCTAGCTTATCTATAGCCTACCCACTTTTCCTTCCTCTCCTCCAGCATAATTTTGAACCTAACCCCAGATTACACATCATTTCATTTACAAATATTTCAGAGTTTGTATCTCTGAAGAATAATGACTCTAAAAACTAACAAGAAGCCCAGATTTGATTCCTGATGCTGTAACCTGCTTGCTGTGCAGAGGAGTACGAAGGCGTTAAAACCAGTAAAAGTTTTAGTAACAAGTACCTAGACTTCAGCATGCTTTAACTACAACACCAAAGTCTCTCTCTGTTTTTTTTTTTTTTTTTGAAACAGGATCTCACTATGCTGCCCTTGGTAGAGTGATGTGGCATCACAGCTCACGGCAACCTCAACTCTTGGGCTTAAGCGATTCTCTTGCCTCAGCCTCCCAAGTAGCTGGGACTACAGGCGCCTGCCACCAACGCCTGGCTATTTTTTGTTGCAGCTGTCATTTTTGGTTAGCTGGCCTGGGCTGGGTCTGAACCCACAACATTTGGTGTATGTGGCTGGAACCGTAACCACTGTGTTACGGGCGCCAAGCTGACACCAAACTCTTAACTCAATAAGCTCTCACTATATTTACTCTGATTATCTGTTCCCAGTGCAACCAGCCTCTGGTGTGCTCCTTACCCATGATCTAAGCTGAATGGATTTTGTTTTTCATCACTGTTACCAAGGTTATGCGGAGTCCATCATCTCAGAGGACATTAGCATGTAGTGCAGACACAGGGCACACAACTGTTACTTAGTTTCAAAAGAGATGGCAGGGCTTGGTTTCTCAGCTTGCTACACTGGAGGTGGAGAGGCAGTAGGATCTGGGGTCTGGGAGGCTGACTGCAGTTAGAATGGTGCAGTGGCCTCAGACACAGACATGCATTTTGTAACTGCGGTCTATGGGAAGGCATGTGCTCTCACAAGGACTGGGGAAGTGACAGTGACCCTCTGTATTCTTTGTATCTTTGTCTCAAAGTCAGGGAAGATATGAGGAGTAAAAGGCCATTTACATTTCTCAGCTACCAAACTGCATTCAGAAAATGACCTTGAATTCAACAGCAAACATGAAGAATTTCACCCAAAGGCAGCTTTAGCCTAGGCTTGGCTGGCATCTTGCTCAATGTGAACATTCCTCTTTGCTACTGTTTCCCTTCTCCACATTCCTCCGCCTTGACACAGACACCTACAGGAACAGAGGGTGTTTTCATGCTTGTGGTATTACCATAGCAACTTCTCTTCTACCTGGAAAGCTGGAAACCCTGCAGCGCTCTGTGCTGAGAATGCAAAGAGGGACACACTATCACTGTGCACTTCAGCACACCAAGTCACACATGCATGTGCGTGTACACACACACACACACACAGGCACGCATGCAGTCTTTCTCAAGGACACTGCAATGAGAACAAAAACAAATAAGGAAGCTAACATCTGATAACACAATTAGAATAAGGACAAGGAGGCAAGCCATTATTTATAAAAAAGATATTTTGTAGGCACCAACTCTTGAGAGGTTTTTAATGTAAAATTTCTAAAATACATCTCCCCTTTGATGAGGCCACAGATACAGAAAAATGCCATTAAATTATTTTAGCAAAACATATGAGGGGACTAAAATGACATGTAGTTTACAGAAAGAGAGCCACTCAAAGCTTATGATACCCACATAGTTTACAAACAGGATTAGGCTATGATAAGCCCAATAAGGAATGGCTGGCTGGTGGCCACAAAAATTATGAAAAAGGGCTGAAATTTCTGTTTTTTAAATAAGGTGTCCATACTAACTTGTTAAAAACTCAGAGTCATTTCCTATAAGTACTATAAACAGTGTACTTTATTTTTACTTTCGTAGTTTTTGGCTGTGAACCCGCCACCTCTGGTATATGGGGCCGGCACCCTACTCCTTTGAGCCACAGGCATCACCCAGCCAGTGTGCTTTATTATTTTATTTTCCTGAGACAGAGTCTCACTTTCTTGCCCCCGGTAGAGTGCCGTGGCTTATAGCTCACAGCAACATCAAACTCTTGAACTCAAGCAATCCTCTTGCTTCAGCCTCCCAAGTAGCTGGGACTACAGGTGCCAGCCAGAGAGACAGCTATTTTTAGAGACAGTGTCTTGCTCTTGTTCAGGCTGGTCTCAAACGTGAGCTCAAATGATCCACCCACCTTGGCCTCCCAGAGTACTGGAATTACAGGCATGAGTCATTGCGCCTGGCTGACAGTGTGCTTTAGTAAAGTAGCCCTGACCTGTAGGCTGCTTGCTGCTGGGGGAGAGGGGTGTTGGGGCAACCAAGACTCTGGGTAAGGTCAGAGCCCTTCTAGTAAGGAAAAAAAGGACCATAACCAATAAGTCATGGAGGCAAACCATGGATTTTTATCTATACTTTGGAATTCTGAATTCTCTAGCAAAATGTGCTGTTATCTTTGTTTCTAAGCTCTTCCTACACTCATCTCTTTGAATGTCATTCCCTGAGATTCCAATTCCTCTGGGTGGGGATAAGAAATCAACACAAAACCCAAAAGGAGAAGGCATAGCAGTGCTATGGGGACAGCACAGACCCCAGCAACAGTGGTGCTAGCAGGCCTCTGTCAGGCTTCTTTTGGGACAAGGCTTTCACCAGAGTCACACAGGGCCACTCTTTGAACTTGAACATGTAGGCTAAAGGAGGTTGTCCTTAAAAAAAAATTTTTTTTCCTAGAAAATTCATAACATGAAATCTTTTTTTGTTTTTGAGACAAGGTCTTGCCCTGTCACTGAGGCTGGAGTGCAGTATCATGATGATAGCTCCTCCAATCTCCCAACTCCTGGGCTCAAGTGAACCTCCTGCTTAGCCTTCTGAGTAGCTGGGACTAGGTGCCATGACACCAGGCTCATTTTTCTATTTTTAGTAGAGATGGGATCTCACTATGTTGCTCAGGCTCCCCAAACGCTAGTATTACAGGAGTAAGCCAATGCCCCTGGCCTGAGAGTTATCATTTCTTATAGAACGCATTAGTTAGCAAAAAAAATTAGCTTTAAAAATCTATCCCTTTACATGGAAGCACTTTGGGGAACTAGTAAGAAATGAGCTTTTTGAGTACATGGTTTGAAAAACTAAGGTAAATGAGTTCTCTTTTGGTGCCCCGATGGGGTTTTACATCTGCCCACGTTAGGGGAATACCACGGTGGCAGATTTCACACAACTGAAAGAAGTTCCTTCCTTCTAGGATTTCTATTCACCATCTGAGCTTGCACCACACCTGCACACATGGTGGTAGCAGTCCCCACCTCTCTCACAGAGGCTACTGGGCAGTGGAGTGAGTGCTTCATGGGCATCCTGCCATTTTCTTTTCACAAAAGCACTACGTACAACTATTTTTATCTTATGGATAAAGAAAATGTAGTTTAGGGAAATGAAGTACCCACTCTAGGTCACAAAGCCAGGAATTGGAAACCTGGGATTAAAGCACAGCAGGTTTCATGTCAAAATCCCTTCTCTAACCACCATACTACACTGTCTCCTTTGCTGCATTCAGGTGCCAGCTACGCATTTCTGGCACCAGCATAGCACTGGGCACAGAGATGGGCATCAATGAGCTCGCCTCATGTAACGGTTTTCAAAAGAACTCTGAAAACAGATGACTAAGAAAGTCCAGCAAGAGGACCTGCCTTGGGCAGTGCTAACAAGGGAGAAACACAATGTCTCTTCATCTGTGTGGAATGGGAAGTTCTGTGATTTGTCTCCTGAGGGGATGGTAACACTGATCCATCTAAGGTAGCTTCATGGGGTGAGAAAGGAGGACCAGAATATTGTCTGGGGGGCAAGGCAGAATAAAGTCCACTTTCTGGGAATCAGGGAAGTTGGCGACACCTCAAGCTCCAAGTTCTCAAGATTCTATGCTGACACTGAGCCTGTCTAGACTTCCCACTTCCTTGGCTCTGAAAGTCAGGTTGATGCATGTTCTATCACCTGCCAGAAGTCAGCAGTCAGCCTCTGGGAGATTTTCAGGGGGAGAAATCTGTGGGGCTGCAGTATCTCTGCAGAGGGAGTGGGAATAACAGCATGGTCCATGTCCACTCACAGTCCCCAATCTCTTTGAAGGCAGTCCAAGGGGGGTGGGGGGGCAGTTGCTTCTGCCTTTCTGTGCCTGATATCAAGGGATAAAGCAGATCAAAGACATGAACGAAAACTTTCTGTAGAGTCAAGGGAAACAAAAGTAAGATTTTTATTCATATTGACATTTTAGTTTGGCCTAAAATGTGATTTTTATTCATATTGACATTTTTGGCCTTCCCTATTCTGGGTTACCCTTGTCCCTTTTAAACAATCACTGCAAACCATAACAAATGCGGTATTTGACTTTTACTAGACATGCAGGTTAGGGAGAGAAGCAAGTAACAATGCCTTTTGTTTTTATTATTAAAAAAGAAACCCACAAACACACACTGCTAAAATGGATTTTCTACCCGATGTTTAATGGGCTAAGATGTAAGGAAAAGGAGAAGGTGCACGTGTGTGCAATTATCAACCAAAACCTTTCCAAGATCAAGAAGTCTGTAATGGGCTGTGCCTGTGGCTCAAAGGAGAAGGGCACTGGCCTCATATACTGGAGGTGGTGGGTTCAAACCCAGTCCTGGTCAAAAACTGCAAAAAAAAAAAAAAAAAAAAAAAGTCTGTGATGAAGAGATTGACTATGCTGTTTACAATAGAGAATTTTTAAACTGGAAACTGACAAAAATACTAAGACATGTGGATTGCCTGAGCTTAGGAGTTTGAGACCAGTCTGAGCAAGGAGCAAGAGCAAAACCCCATCTTTAAAAAATAGATGGGTATTAAGGCAGGCGCCTTTGAGTCTCAGTGACTTGGGAGGCTGAGGCAAGAGGATCACTAGCGTCCAAGAGATTGAGGTTGCTGTGAGCTATGACGCCATGCACTCTACTGAGGGCAACAAAGTGAGATTTTGTCTCAAAAAAAAAAAAAAAATACTAAGACACAAACAGTTAAAATTGTGAACCATCCTCACAAGAACCAGCTCTGCTCAGTGCTTGATGGAAGGATGGTTCAGGGGGTGGTGTTTTGTATCCATTTTGGGACCATGTTTTTGGGGCAAGAAGGCTCCCCTTGGGCTTCTGAACCCCACCATTTAC
This sequence comes from Loris lydekkerianus, assembly GCA_963574355.1. Classification (NCBI taxonomy): domain Eukaryota; kingdom Metazoa; phylum Chordata; class Mammalia; order Primates; family Lorisidae; genus Loris; species Loris lydekkerianus. Next base: position 11,671 of record CAUYPK010064216.1, on the reverse strand, counting down.
CATCATCTGACTTTAAGCCTCCATGTCCACTTCATGCTGTGGAGACATGAGCTGAGAGCTCTTTCCTAGGCACCCTGTATGACATACCTGCAAGAACGGACTGCTCTTGCAGCCTAAGCCTGATGCTCTTCAGCAGGACCTACTCTGAGCTCTGAAGGAAGTGACTCACCTGGAGAGGAGCAGGGGCAGGTCACATTCCAGGATGAGGAATTCTCACACCACCCTCCTTTTTTGGTTGTTTCTATCACGCAGCATGGACTTCCACTCCAGTAAACGAGTCCTCATTTGTGGGATTAAAAATCTTTTTGTTACCCAGACATTTGGTCCTTGTCAAAGTTACTTCCTGAATAAAGATCTTCCTTGATAGTGGGAACAAGAGGTCTAATCTTCATTCATTCCTAGATAAATGTGAAGGCCTGTGCTCAGCACAGGAGTCAGCTGACTGGCTGGGCCCCAAATTACATTGCTGTTAATAAGTGCCAACCAGCCACCATCACAGCTGGAGCTCCCCTGGCACTGATAACTGGTTCACACTCATTTACATTCTCTTCACACAGCTATGCAGCTACTGCAGGAGGCTGCAGATGCTTTTTTTTTTTTTTTTTTTTAAATCAACAAACTCGTTCACTGCAGATGTGAATTCTGGTTATATTTCACTGCTGTAAAGTTAATAACACTGAATGCTACAAATGATAGGATGGGACCTAGACAGGGTAGAATAAGATAACCAGCATAGAGAGCAGGCTGGTGAGAAAGGATAAATAAAACAAATACAAGTGACATCCTGACACTTGAATTCTCAGGTTCTGCTAAAAGACTCCGAACCAGATGTTCTTCAGTTTTTTTTACTAAATTCTCACCACCTGATAGTCTCTACTTTTTACTATTTGCTTCATGAGTATTCCTAAACCTTCACCTTGTGGACTTGGCTAAGTTTCCAGAAAGTTCTGCATATATACTTGTGCGATAAAGAGCAAAGTATGGCTCTAGGAAGGCAGAAAGACATAACAGAGACATTTCTGATCCTAAGAATAAATATTCCAGAAGCATCGCTTCCAACTCTCTCTTTATCTAACATTCTTTGGTCCCACACCAAATACACATAATTCATTCCTAAAAGCAGCAAGTTGAAACAAACTGAGGAATTCTTTATCTGAGAACACCCAAGGGAGCTAAGAGTCTTGACAAAAGCATTCCATCATATCAATGAAACAAAGACTCTCCATTTCATCAAAGATAGAGAGCGTCTTATTCTTCAGGGATTCCAGGGCAATGACAGGCATTCAAGTCTTCCTCCAGATAATGTGTTAAAATAAATGCCTCCTCTCAGAGTGACAAGTTCCTGGAAATCCAACTGGGGGTTATATTACTGGCAAAGACACTGCCATGAGAAACCAGATACCCTCAGTCTCACATGGGCTAAAATTAGCTTGAGGGTCATTTCTCAAACATTAGGAGTCCTCAAAGATTAACAATTTGTTTTGGTCACCTTGCTGAAGAGAAAGGTCAATTGGGGAATTTGCGCAAGTGAAAAAGGTAAAAAGCATATGCTCTCACAACACTGACATTTTTGACGTTAAATTCCAAATGCATGTAGTGGTTTGCTTTAGTACTAAGCCTAAAAGAATTGTGTCAATTCTGCTTACAAGACAGAGTTCTGCTGACACACAGTTTTGGAACACCCGAGATGAGAGAAAACCCTTCTTTATGGAGCATCAGTGCCACCTAGTGGCAACTCATTCCAAAGCGCACATGAAAGGACTGTTGAAGCTCTACTTTCTCATCCAAAGAACGGTAGGGCCTTCTCTGCATTCTGTTCAGCTAGTTGACCCAGTTCTACTTGGCTATCACTGCCTCAGGCCTGTATGTGATAGTTTTCATTTACTTTCTACTATGGGTCCAACACCTACAGACCTTACCCTAACTGTAGAAAGGGAGACTAGAATGTGAATGCCATTATCTGCAAGTGAAAGTCAAGTTCCAAAGCTTAATGTAATCAATCAACACTTTATGATTACTGCAAAACAATGAGGGGCATAAAAAGACCTAAATACAAATGGAAAGACACACTTTGAACTTAGCATGACACAACAGGTAACAATCTCCCTGTGTATCCTTGGCTTGTTTCTTTCTTTCACCACTTATTTCAGACTCCAAAAATCTTTTTCCAGCCTCAATCTCTTCATGTATTTCTGACCAAATATTTTTTTATGCACCTACTATGTGCCAAGCATTTGGAAAACATATACATACTGGATACCTCTACCCTAAAAACTTAACATGTCCAAAAAAAATTAATTTTCTTTTCTCCTAAAGTCTTTTTGATTCTATTTCCAGTTTCATGAACAGTATCATCAAATATGGCAATGGCCCAAACCAGGGAAGCCTGTGAGTCTTCTAGCCTTCTCTCCACCTTCATACTCAGCATGTCTCCTTCCAATTCGCTTTTAAATCTGCTCCTTCTTTCCACCTCCATAGTCAGTTTTGGTCCTTATGATCTGCAACAGTCAGGTGTGCTAGGTTATGCTGCTGGAACAAACTCAATCCTCAGTAGCTCAAAACAGGGACTTATTTCTCACTCATCTTGCATGTCCATCTTAGCAGAGGGAAAAGAAAATGAGCCATATGCACTTATACAAATAATTGTGCATGTAACATGAAATCTATCCTACTAACACATTTTATTAACAAATGTACAATATTGGTTTGGCGCTTGTAGCTCATGTGGCTAAGGTGCCAGCCACATACACCAGAGTCAGTGGATTCGTATCCAGCTGGCCAAACAACAATGACAACTACAACCAAAAAATAGCTGGGCACTGTGGTGGGCACATGTAGTCCCAGCTACTCGGGTGGCTGAGGCAAGAGAATCGCTTAAGCCTAGGAGTTGGAGGTTGCTATAAGCTGTGATGCCAAAGCACTCTATCCAGGGCAATAGCTTGAGACTCTGTCTCAAACAAACAAACAAAAAAACACCAAAAACAAAAACAAATGTACAACATTGTTAACCCATAAGTAAAATGTAGTACAATAGATCACTTGAACTTTTTCATCCTGCATGACTGAAACTAGCCATTGCACAGTGACTCTCCACTTCCCCCTTCTCCCAGGCCCTGGAAACCACCATTCTACTTTCGGCTTTCCTGAGTTTGACTACTTTAAATACTGCATGTAAGTGAATCTTGCAGTATTTGTCTTTAATTTAGCACACTGTCAAGCAAGGTTCCTCTGTGTTGCAGCAAGACAGGATCTCCTTTTCTAGGGCTGAATAACCTATTACATATATACTGCATTTTAATCCCTGATCTATTGATGAACATTTAAGCTGTTTCCATTTCATGGCTATTGTGAATAATGCTATAATAAACACAGGAGCATGTGTTTCAGATTCTTTCTTGAAGGATTTCAATTCCTTTCCATAGGTTCCCTTTTCACTTTGTTGACAATTTCTTCGTTTGATTTAGTCCTATCTAGTTTATGCTTTTTTTTCATTGCCTTTTGGTATCATACTCAGGAAATCATTGCTAAGACCAATGCTTTGAAGCTTTCCACTTACATTTCCCTGTAGGAGTTTTATGGTTTCAGGTCTTATATTTAATCCGTCAATCCATTCAAAGAGTTGATTTTTATGTATGGTAGGAAATAAGGGTCTGATTCCACTCTTTCGCACATGTATATTCAGTTTTACCAGCACCAGCACCATTTATTGAAGAGACTATCCTTTCCCCCTTTATGTGTTCTTGGCAACCTTGTCAAAGATCAGTCTCTCAATTCATGATCACAGGATGTCTGTTCATTTATTTATGACTTCTCTGAGTTATTCCTAAGTATTTTAGAGACAAGGTGGCTACTGCCTAAGCCAGAATACAGTGGCACAATCATAGCTCCCAGCAGCCTCAAACTCCTGGGCTCAAGAGATCCTCCTCAGTGGTGCCCGTAGTTCAGTGGGTAGGGTGCCAGCCACATACCCCTAGGCTGGCAGGTTAGAACCTGGCCCGGGCAAGCTAAAACAACAATGAAAACTGTAACAACAACAAAAAATAGCTGGGTAGCTGGGTGTTGTGGCAGGTGCCTATGGTCCCGGCTACTGGGAGGCTAAGGCAAAAGAATCGCCTGGGCCCAGGAGCTGGAGGTTGCTGTGAGCTGTGATGCCATAGCACTCTATGGAGGGCAACGAAGTGAAACTCTGTTTCAAAAAAAAAAAAAAGAGATCCTCTTCCCTTAGCTTCCTCAGTACCTGGGACTATAGGTGCACATACCATGCCTGGCTAATAAAGACAGGATCTTGTTATGTTGCCTGGGCTGGTCTTGAACTCCTGGCTTCAAGTGATCCTCTCATCTCAGTCTCCTAGGTACCTGGGATTACAGGTGCAAACAACACCTGACTTCTAGCTTTAATTTTTTTGATATTACAAATGTGATTATTTCTTATAGATTGTTCACTCTTAGTGTACAGAAAAACAACTCTTGAACATAGACTTTGTATCCTGTACCTTTGGTGAATTAGTTTATTAGTTCTAACAGGTTTTTAATGAAAATTTTAGAATTTCCTACATATAAAATCATGTTATCTGTGAACCACTTATTCCTTTTTTGGCAAGGATGACTTTTATTCTTTTTCGTGCCTAATTATACTAGCTAGGAGCTTCCAGAACTATGCAGGACAGAAGTGGTAAAAGTGGGTATCCTTCTCTTGTTCCTAACCATAGTAAAAAAGCCTTTCAGTGTATTAGTTTCCATATTTTTGAATTTTCCTGATGTTTATGATTTCTAGTTTCATTCTTTTATGGTTAGAAAAGACACTGGTATGACTTTCAACTTAAATTTGTTAAGACATACTCTGACTGGGGTACAGCCAATCGTGGGCAACGCTGCTAGTTATCAGACCAGTTTAGTGAAATAGGAAAGCTGCAAAACACAGTGGAGTGCTCTGGTGTAAATAAAAACAGGGAAAAAAAGTTTCTCAAGTCGTTGCTGCACGACGTCAGGCAGGTGTCAAGGTAGGAGTCTGTGCTCTCTCGAGTGGCCACGCTGAACTTGTGCCACAACAGGCCCCGGTTCCCATTGTTTGTTTTTTCTTCAAAATATGGCAAAGGTTCAGGTGAACAATGTAGTATAGTAGTGCTGGATAACCCTTCTCTCTTCTACAACCTGTTCCAGTTTGAGATCACTTTTGAGTGCATCGAGGACCTGTCTGAAGACTTGGAATGGAAGATTATCATGTGGGCTCTGCAGAAAGTGAAGAATATGATCAAGTTTTAGACTCTTTTAGTGGGCCTGTTCCTGCAGGAAGGCACATGTTTGTATTTCAGGTTGATGCACCTAATCCAGGACTCATTCCAGATGCAGATACAGTAGGTGTAAAAGTTGTGCTAATTACCTGTACTTTACCGAGGTCAAGAATTTATTAGAGTTGGCTATTATGTAAATAATGAATATACTGAAACAGAATTAAGAGAAAACCCACCAGTAAAACCAGACTTTTCTAAGCTTCAAAGGAATGTTTCGGCATCTAATCCCAGGGTCACAAGATTCCACATTAATAGGGAAGATAACACAGAAAAAGATGCAGAGAGAAGTAATCCAAACCTACAGTCACTTCTTTCAACAGATGCATTACCTTCAGCATCAAAGGGATAGTCCACCTCAGAAAACTCACTAAATGTTATGTTAGAATTCCACATGGACTGCATGTGACCACCTGCCATCTCTTTAGTACAAATTAGGCTATTAAAAACACACAGAATTATTACCATGAAATTCCATAAGTATAGTCAAGACACAATGTGAAGAATTTGTTTAAAAACATCCTGTAGAAAGTTTGTAAGAAAACCAGTGAAATATGAATACAACTATTTTTAAGTAAAAAAAAGATATTGTGACCTAACATTCTCTGCTGAAGTATTTCCATGTACACTAAAAAAATGTATATTTCTGCTTGTTAGGTAGAATGTTCTGTATATGTCTGTTATGTCCTTTTGGTATATGGTGTTCAAGTCAGCTATTTCCTTATTAACCTTCTGTCTGGTTATTCTATCCATTACTGAAAGTGGGGTATTAAAATTAACTATTTTTCTGTTGCTATCCATTTCTTCCTCCTTCTGTCAATATTTGCTTCATATATAAGTACACTAATATTGGGTACATAGACGGTCCTGAACTTACGATGGCTGAACATACGATTTTTCAGCTTTGTGATGCTGCAAAAGCCATATGTGATCAATAGACATCATTTGGGTATCCATAAAAATCATTGTTTTTTTTTTTTTTTTTTTTTTTTGAGGGAGAGCAAATCCTAGGCTTGAGCTATTCCCCTGCCTCTGCTTCCCAAGCAGCTGGGTGCCCGCCACAGCGCCAGGCTATTTTTTGGTTGCAGTCATTACTGTTTGGCGGGCCCGGGCTGGATTCGAACCCGCTAGCTCAGGTGTATGTGGCTGGCACCTTAGCCGCTTGAGTCACAGTTTCCAAGCCTTTTCTTTTTTTGAGACAGAGTCTCACTATGTCACCGTTGGTAGAGTGCCATGGCATTATAGTTAACAGCAACCTCCAACTCTTGGGCTTAAGTGATTCTCTTGCCTCAGCCTTCCGAGTAGCTGCGACTACAGGTGCCTGTCACAATGCCTGGCTATTTTTTTTTTTTTTGGTTGTAGTTGTCATTGTTGTTTAGCAGGCCCGGGCTGGGTTTGAACCCACCAGCCTTGGTGTATGTGGCTGGTGCGCCCTACTCACTGAGCTACAGCACCAAGCCCATGCAATCATTGTTTTTCGCTTTTACGATAGTAATCAATAAATTACATGAGGTGGAGGGAGGGTGATTGGTGGGATTACACCTGCGGTGCATTTTATAAGGGTACATGTGAAACTTAGTAAACTTAGTAACTAAGAAAATGCCAGGAAGGCTATGTTAACCAGTGTGATGAAAATGTGTCAAACGGTCTATAAAACCAGTGTATGGTGCCCCATGATCGCATTAATGTACACAGCTAAGCTTTAATAATTAAAAAAAAATTAAATTAAATGAGATATTCAGTACTTCATTCTAAAACAGGCATTGTTTTAGATGATTTTGCCAAACTATAGGTTAATGTTAAGTGTTCCAAGCATGCATCAGATAGGCTAGGCCAAGCTAGGATACTCAGTAGATTAGTTGCATTGAGTGAATTTTTGACTTGTGATATTTTTAATTTATAGGGGTTTATCAGAATATAACCTACTGAGGAACATCTGTACATTTATAATTATTGTATCTTCCTGGTGAATTAATCCTTGCATTATTACATAATGTCCTTTGTCTCTTGTGATATTGTCAGTCAAATCTACTTTTTATATAGCATGGTAACCTCTGCTCTCTTTTGGTTATTACTATGGAATATTTTCTCCATTTTTTTATCTCCAACTTAAATCTCCAAGAGTCTCCTATACGTGTTGGATCTTGATTTTTAATCCTTTTAATCACTTTATGTTTTTTTGTTTTGTTTTCCTATTAGCATTTACATTTAAATTAATTACCGATGGAGAAGGATTTATTGCCATTTTTTGCTTTTTGAAACGGAGTCTCACTTAAGTTGCCCTTGGTAGAGTGCTATGGCATCACAGCTCACAACAACCTCAAACTCTTGGGCTCTAGCAATCTTGCCTCAGCCTCCGAAGTAGCTGGGACTACAGGCACCCATCATGACACCTGGATAGTTTTTCTATTTTTAGTAGAGATGGGGGTCTTGTTCTTGCTCAGACAAGTATTGAACTCCTGAGCTTAGGCTACCCAGCTGCCTTGGCATCCCAAAGCTGGGATTATAGGCATAGTCACCCTGGCCAGCCCATGTTGCTTTTTGTTTTATAGATTTTTTTTTGTTCCTCCTTTCCTTTCTTGCTATCTTCCTTTGTTTTGTTGATTTTTTTTTCTTTTGCAGTGACATGCTTTGATTTTTCTCATTTTCTTTTGTGTATTTTCTATAGGTTTTTTTTTTTCCTTTTTTGTTGTCATAGGGCTTTCATAAAACATCTCGTACTTATAATATTTTAAGCTGATAACAATTTTAGTTGTATATACTCTACTTTCTTACATCTCCTACTCACTTTGTTACTGATGTCACTACATCTTTTTTATAATGTGCATACATTAACATATTTTAATAGTTATCTTTATACTTTTGCCTTTTAAACTATATCAGTTACAAATAAATTTATGCATGACTATGAATTCTGTATTTGTCTACATATTTACTTACCAATAGACCTTATACTTTTACATGCTTTCATGTTGTTATTAGAATGTTTCTGTTTCAACTTGAAGGATATTCTTTAGCATTTCTTGTCAACCAGTGATAATGAACTCCCTCAGCTTTTGTCATCAGGGAATATATTAAGTTCTCCTTTAATTTTAAAGAACAGTTTTTACAAATACAGCTATTTTTAGTCGTCAAGGGTTTTTTGGGTTTTTTTGAGACAGAGTCTCACTTTGTCACCCTGGGAAGAGTGCCATGGCACCACAGCTCACAGCAACCTCAAACTTGGGCTCAAGAGATTCTCTGCCTCAGTTTTCATTTTTAGTAAGACAGGGTCTTGCTCTTGCTCAGGCTGGTCTCAAACTCATGAGCTTAAGCAATATACCCACCTCGGCCTCCTATAGTGCTAGGATTATAAGCATGTGCCACCGCATCCAGCCTCTCTTAAATATTTTCTCTTTGTTGATATTCTCATCTTGTTGATGCATCATTTTCCTGACCTCCATGAATGTCTTTACGAAGGTACTTTTGAACTTCTTGTCAGGTAATTCATACATCTCCATTTCTTTAGAATAGGTATGTGGAAATTTATTTTGTTCCTTTGGTTGGGCTATGTTTCCTTGTTTCTTTGTGTGCCATCTTACTTTGTGTTCCTATTTGTACATTTGAAAAAATATCTACATTTCCCAGTCTTTACAGAATGATTTGGTACAGGTGTACATCATCATGCCTGGCTAATTTACCAATCAGCCTGAGAGATTCTGGGGGACTCTTAAACCTCTTCAGTGTATATATGTATCTTCTCTGAATTCGTGCCTATAAACTCTCAATTAGATAGGGGTTGAGAAGTTTTTGTTTTTGTTCTTTAAAAGAACTTGTAATCTCTTGCTTTTCCTTCTGTCTGAGGTACTGCAGGCTCTCTGGAGCTGCTGTTAAGTTGCCAAACTCTTTTTTCCTCTCAGCAGCTCCCAGACATGTAGAGTACACTGGGTTCTGTCAGCATTGTGAGGTTGGTGAGAAAGAAACCAGGCCCTTGGGCAGTCCTTTGAGAAGCCAACATGGGGGACACATATTCTAATCTTCCTTTCCTCCCTGAGAAGTCTTTGAGATGTACCGGGCTGTGTCTACTATACCACAGGTCCTCTGGAGCAGCACAATCCACTCAGCTTTCTTTTGTCTTGGCAGCCCCCAGACATCTAGAACATGCCAAGTCTCATCAGCAGTGTGACTCAGTTAAAACAGAAACCAGAGTCTCAGGCAGACTCTTGAAAACCTAGAATGCTGGACTCATGGTCCAATTTTTTCACTCCCTGGGGCAAAGAAGGGAGGTGGGAATTTTCTCCTATTTGTTCTGAGCTTGGACAGGGCAATGGGGAGTTAGTTTATGCTAGTTCCACCACAGCATTTGTTCTCAGTGGTCCCCAGTGTGGCACCCTATCCACTGTCAGACAGGTCAGTAACCAGTCCCTTGGGTAGTGCCCTGAAAAATCTGAGTATTAGATATATGTTACAGTCTTCTTTTTCCCTCCCCAGGGAGACATTAGGAATTGGGAGTTTCCTCCCAGTCAATTGTGCTGTGCCAGGGGAAGAGCTCTGAACGCAAGTATCACTAATTCTTCTATTGGCTTTGATGCAATTGGTTTTGTGCTCACATAGGGTGCAGGAGCCTCTTAACTGGTTTCTGGATTTCTCACAGAGAAATAATCCATTTATTGTTGCTGAATTGGTGTCTCCATGGAAGGAGGAAGAGTTGGAGCTCCCTTTTCTGCTATCTTACTGACAGCACCAGAACCATATGAGTTTATGGTTTTTTCTGCAAGTGACCTATTTACTCATATTCACATTTCATTGGCCACAAGAAACTTCATGGCTACCTCCAAGTTCACGTATATTCCTCCCATAGACACAAAGTTCCTGCCTGAGATCTTAAGAGCCTCTGGGAAGCTTTTGGTAACACCCCAAGTTGAAGTTCTTAATATACTCATTGGAGGCTGTTTCAGACTTAGGTGTGTCCTCAGGCTGCTATTAAATATCTTCAAAGAATAACAGCCCCTCCTTCTCTTTGGCTTTTGTTAACTAAAATAAAATCCTAAGCTCCTTACTAGCTGAATGGACCCCCGTCTTGGCCCAGTGAACTCCAGAAAAAACTTAAAACTGAGTTCCCAGACATGATGAGATGGGAGGTCAGACGTCCTCATTATACCCTGCTAATGGCCATCAGGTTTTCCCTCTAATAGCTAAATAGAAACCAATCTTGTGATCCAGACCAATAACCGGGGAGTAGTTTTAACCAGTCTATGGAATATACACAGAGAGGGTTTTTGTGTCCTTGCTTCACCTTTTGACATAAGAGGACTGCCATTTTCTGAACATGGACCCCATAAAAGGATACAAAGCTTGACTGCATATACACATTTCTCCTTTCATAAATACTCATGACTATTCCTATAACTTGTTATGTATATATATTTGGCCATCCTGCTCAGAGTAAATTCCTATTCCCATTATCCTGGACTTAAAGAATGTGTTCTGGCTTCTGGTCGTGGCTCTGCTTCTCAGCCTATTGGAATGGCTACACCCTTTATGAGAAATAAAATCTCTCTTCCAAAATTACTCTCATCATTTTCTTCATTAACACATTCTAAATGAACACTTTAACTGGCAGACTCAATTTGGAACAATAGCAAGAAATGTAGTCCCTAGCTCTTTTTTTGCAATTCAAAGAGACTCCAGAGGAGATAGCAATGTAGTACATTCCTCACACGGACTACTCAATAGCCAAACAGAACTTACTAACATTTTACCTCTCCCCCCACCTCATAATGCTGCATGACCCTGCTCCTCCCCAGCTTATAACCCTTCTTGACACTGCTGGTACCAGTAAGTAACCAGGCTGCTGCTACTTCTTGGGCCTAGAACATTTCTCCATCTTCACTCTGCCCTTTACTCTTTCCTTCCCTTGGCTACTTTCCCCCTTATTCTCTGTATCTTAGCTCAGGCATTACCTTCCCGGGCATCCCGGTACCTGACATACTGGAAGCACACAAGGGATAGTCTGTTACTCTGCTTTCTTAGTTTCAAGTGCCAGAGGCTGCTATGACAACTGTTAGAGCAACAGCCTGGGGTGTGGACAAATAAAATGGCTACATCAGCTTTAAGAATACATCCAGAGGTATGTAGACTTATGTTGTTTGCATGCCTGCTAATGTAACATTCCTTCTGCACCCCATAGGTCAAGGAGTAATTTTGGCTTTCAAGTTTTATTATTTAAGAAATACTTGGGGGGTGGATTAAAGATGGCAGCTGAGTAACAGCTTCCCTGTAACTGGGCTTGGCGAATCTGGGGAGACAAGACTCCAGACATCTCTGGCCGGTGGGATCTGCCTATGATCATCCCTTTGAGAATACAGGGAGCCAGCAAGGGACTTCTGGACCCCAGGAGGAAG
>CAUYPK010064215.1:0-10581 GCA_963574355.1 Loris lydekkerianus | reverse complement strand
TATTCTTATTAGCAAAGTATCTCAAGAATAGAAGAAAATGTGTCCAATGTACTCAGCCCTCCTATGAAGCTAATTTATAGCTTTCATATGAAGGCTATAACCCAACTATAGCACAAGAATATGGGGAAAGGGCCAAGGGAGAGGAAGGGAGGGGGGAGGTCAGGGTGAAGGCAGGGTAATGGGTGGGGCCACACCTATGGTGCATCTTAGAATGGGTACAGGCGAAACCTACTAAATGCAGAATACAAATGTCTACATACAATAACTAAGAAAATGTCACGAAGGCTCTGTTGAACAGTTTGATGAGAATATTTCAGATTATATATGAAACCAGCACATTGTACCCCTTTATTGCACTAATGTACACAGCTATGATTTAACAATAAAATAAATAAATAAATAAATTTATGATATGCTCTCATTAGAGGAAAAAAATAGTAAAATACCCACCTGTTCACTTATATTTTCAGCAAAATCTCACTTTTTCCCTATCAAACCTTTATTTGACAGCCAGGAAGGATGACAGGTCAGACTACAGAACAGTCTTCACCTTTGTGATTATTTTGACTTTTAACAGATATGAGAGACAGAGAGAGAGAGAGAGTGTGTGTGTGTGTGTGAGAGAGAGAGAGAGACACGCAGTCCATCCCTGATCACTCATCCTGTCCCATGTGGAGGTGACATCCCCAGGGCTGCAGGAGACCCGCCCCACATGGCTGCACTTTGACGTGATGTGGATAAGGGACAGAGGGAGGGGCCAGATCCCAAATAACTAGGAGCACCCTAAAGTCTGGTCTGAGTGAATGTGGGTGAGTACTAATATGTTTTAAATCAGAGAAAGACGAAGATGTTGAATTCTGACAGTTGGGTCAAGTGGGTACATGAGGTGAAAGGAGAAAACCAGGAGAATTAGAGACCACACAGAGGCCCAAGGATGGCAGCAGGGTGGGATCAGAACAGAAAAAAAGCCCAGCTGGAATTCCTGACACTCAACCATTTGTGAGTAAATCTGAGAGGAAAGAATTGAAGGGGAAGAAATGAGAGTAGGCTCAGCTCAGACTCAAAAGCAGTGAAGTCACTGTCTAATTGGTTATATGAAAGTTAAAAAGGTTTTATTTTTTATTAACCAATGATGGTAGCCAATGCAAAGCTCTGGAAAAAAAAAAAAAAAAAAAAAAAAAATATATATATATATATATATATATATATATATATATATATATTTTTAACTTACTGAGCATAATTTGTGACTGTTTTGGTCCATGCAACAAAAACATGGGATCAACAGTCAGAAAATGCATTAGATTCATTCACAGCCAAAGGTCTTCTCTCCTGCCCTGTGGACCTACTGAGTAGAAATTGTATTTTTCTCTCTCCTTAGAGCATTTTAGGTAAATGATGAATCACACTAAGATCTAATTGCTAATAGTCATATCAGCAACATTATTCTATTAATTAAAGCCACTGTGTGTTGTATATATAACAAATGCAAATTATCTAATGGTACAACATTGTTTTTTTTCCTAAGCATTCATCTGAGCAATTCAAATGCATTGAATTGATAGATTGTAATCATTGTACCATTTTCCTCATGATGTACAGGGCTCAATTACCTTTCTTTGGTTAGGTGAAATGCCTTTTCTAATAAAAGACCAAAGAGTGAGGGTAGCATTTTAGCATCAGGCATAGAGGGTGATGTGATAATAACAAATTTCCTGCAGTTTAGCAAACATTTACAAATAGAGAAAATTAGGATCACTCATCCAATATGATTTGGCCTCAATGGATTCAACTAATAAAGTAACTATAGAAAAATTAAACATGTGTGAGCCACAGCACCTTTAGGATACTTAGATTACCGAGTTGCATCATTTATGGCAATGAATGTTTTCAGGCTCCAAGCAAAAAAATTATTTTTCACTTTACTTGAAAGGAAGATGATGTCTCCAAATATCACAGGGAATTGTTTCTTTTGTGTCCAAATGAGTTCAGATCTGAACCAACATTTAAATGGGCTTCAATAATGAATTGCAAATTGCAGCTGAAATGAGCATTGTTTTGCTGATAGTTTAGTCTGAAAGCAATTGTCTTTTTCTCTACCGATACAGAGCATATTTGATTAAATAGGGTTTTTTAAATTATTTTTTCATAACAGGCCAATATTTGTTTGAACAAGTGAATTAACCCGGGGAGACCAGGCGTCGTTCTGCCCTGGGTGTGACGTTTCCCTCTGTAAGGGGGGAGTGGTCCAGGAGCTGTGGGCAATGTGGTGTACTCCCAGCTGGTGCCATCCCACTCCAGCTCTGACCTGCAGTCCCATCCCTGCCACTCCAGCCTCCCTCCCCAGCTGGGTGTTGCTGACACTGCCACACACAGTCAGCATGAGGACAGAAGCTCCACAGAGAACGGGAACAGCCAGGTGCCTGGCACCAAGTCTGCCATCAGTAAACACACACTCACGGTGGGGACGTTTATGTCGGCTCTGTGTTTGTTTCCCACAATCAACTTCTTGGGTTTGTTAAAATTACACTTTTAAGTTCTGTTTGTCAGGATAAGTAGCTCTTTTCACATCTCAGACTGTGTAGCTGGTCGAAATGGACCCACACACCTGGTGGGGCAGTGGGCTGAGGGTGCTAAGCGTGTGCAGGTGTGATGATGAGCTGTGCTCCTCTCTGGGCTCCCAGTCACTATCTAACCCACCCCACTGGTTCCCTAAGTTCTTGTACGGACCCTGCCTGCCTGTCCATCCCCTATAAAACTAAAGACAGTTAGAGACGAAGAAAATGTGAGTAAAACCCTAAAACATTAACTCGATTGAAATTTCATTTTATCTAATTTAAAAGATAAACAACTATCTTAATTGTTTTTTCTTATAACCACACAAAGAGATTTCACCTGGGTCTCCAAGGCTCAGCTACTGAGACTTAGTAACTGAAGCTGGAGAGCCCAGCTCCCATCTCATCTCGGTTAAGCAAACAAGGTCTGTGATTGATGTCTGCACAAAAAAAAAAAAAAAAAAAAAAAAAAAAACAGCCAGAGTAAGCACAGACAGAGCAAGCATTTACTAGCGTGTGAGCATCAGGCGAAGTGTTCTCCACTGGCAGTATTTGATTTGACATAGAGATTCTGTGTCTTTGGCCACTTTTGTGTGTTCGTTCAGTGATTCACAAAGATGGATGTTTTCAGAACCATGTGTGATTCTATTTAAAACAAAACCAAGTGTTTTAATCTGGAATATATTCTCTGTTTCATTTTACAGAACAAGATAGGGCAGTTCAGGTAACACCATTCACTCACATAGTTTTCAGTAGGCTTTTTCTTCCTGAAAGAAAAATTCTTTTCTGAGATCTCTTCCTTAATTTTCTTCCGTTGCAGTCACTTTGGATAGAGCTGACGGATGACATTTTCTGTGTGAGCTTACTCTCCAGTCATCTGTGTTTCCTATAACGCTGAGCCAAGGGGACCGAGCCTGTGTCCTCCATGTTACATTTTGGACATGGGAAATTCCCTGCTGCACAGATAATTTGGGAGCCCCTCTGTCATGGGCCGAGCTGCCATTTACAGGAGAAACTTATTGTTTATGTTCTGTATTTTGGGAAGAAATCTCCAGCACTGAGGTCCCATCTGATCAGTTCAAGAGCCTGTGAGGCTGAGTCCAAGTCCCAGAGACCAGAATCCACCAGACTGTGGTAGCTCTAAGTGTCCAAGTTAAGACTACATGAAATATTGCCTCACTTCTCAATACATCTGTCCTCTAAAGGTATTATCTCATTCGGTTGCCAAACTAATTCTTCATTTTGATGTAATCTTTTGGGAGAATAAAAGTGAACAATGCTCGAATCAAAGTGTTTTTCAAACAATAATAGTGCCAGAATGTGACATTTTAACCTTGACAAAGTATTTTAGCCACTAAGAAATAGCAAAGCTAAAAAAAGTTTGCTGAAGCTTCAATAGAGAAAAATAAGTTTGCTATTATGTTTCATTGACAAAGCAGATAATTGCCCTCCATGTTAGGGAAGGAGGGGGCCCAGTCTTGCTCCTTATCT
Source organism: Loris lydekkerianus (assembly GCA_963574355.1). NCBI lineage: Eukaryota > Metazoa > Chordata > Mammalia > Primates > Lorisidae > Loris > Loris lydekkerianus. Next base: position 6,535 of record CAUYPK010064215.1, on the reverse strand, counting down.
TTCTACAATTTGCTACCATCATTGTTTTAAAATCTGAGCTTTAAGTCTGTTTTTATTTCTCAGACTAAACTTATAACAAATAAATAATACTAATAAATAATACCAAGTTCACACATTTCATTATTTATAATTATTCTAAACTAAGTAAAACATAGAGTTTTACAAGTTATTTTTACCTGGGGATGCTGCTGTACATACATTTAGCAGCAGGTAATTGTGGCATTGTCCTTCAAAATCTACTTTGGTGGCACTTTTTAACTTAAATCAATTCTATAAAACATTTCAAAAAAAACAACATCTTTTTCAGAAATTTACAAGTTTGTTCCTGAACTCTAATTATAGCCTAAAGCTAAATATAATTTAGCAGATTATCAGACTGAGGGCACTTCTAATATTAATCAGAGAGTACCTTTGCTAAGTATGGCTTTGTTTATTCAAAAAATAGTCTGCACACACCAGGTTCTCTCCGACAGGTCTGGAGAGCCCCGCATCCATAGTTAGTTGCAGATCAGGAACTAACAGGAAACAGAATGAATCAGAGGCTAATGGGGCTCTCCCCTTAGTCCTCTGCCATCTTTGCCTGTGTTCCCAACACTGTCGTTGCACTGATGACTCCTATATTCTCTCTCTTTCTCTCTCACACACACACACAGCCCGCCCTCTCCTCTCAGCTTCCGCTTCGTGTGGTCCGGCTGCCTAACCGGCAGCTGCACTCCATGTCCAGGAGGCCTTCACACTAAAGGTGTTCAAGATAATACTTGACTTGGCCCCCAGAAATTTTCCACTCCCTCCTGTCTTCCCCCAGTTTGAGCACATGGGACACCATCAGACCACTTACCAAGAACAGCGAAGTTGTCTCCAAGCCTTCCCTGCCTTCACCTTTCCCTCCAACGTCCAGACCCCACAGTAGCAGAGCAGTGCTCCCGTCACTGCCTCGATGGATCTGGTCACCCCTCTGCACCTCACCTGGACAGCTGCTACAGCTTCTAAAAAGCTTCTCTGCTTTCATGACAATTCATGTTCCACCCAGTAGCCAGAATGGTCCTTCTCAAAGTTCAGTGAGATTGTCATTCCCTTGATTAAAATCCTCCAGTGACGTCCCATTCCACTCAGAGTAAATTTTGTGTTCTCACCAGGGCATACAGGACCTAACTTCGTCTGACCCTCACCCGGCTTCTCCCTCGTCCCCATCTCCTCTCTTTCATTTGACACCCTTCAGTTCCACCAGATGTTTTGTGATTCTCCAAACACGCGGAGCGTGCTCTGGCCTTGGGGCCTCTGCACCTGCTCCTGCCTGGACACCCTGGCTCTGGCTCCACACGGGGCTGCTCTCTCCCTCTCCTCCAGGTCAGTGGGTGCTCAGATGCTGCCTCCACACACAGGCTGTGTCTGACTGTCCACCCAAAACGGAGATGCAGACCCGCAGCCTGCTATACCCTCTGTCCCCTTACTCCGATTTATCTCCCATGTAAGAGCGATGACCATCTGAAATAGGTGATCTTCACATAGCTATTTGCCTGGCATTGTTAAGATTCAGCCAACCAGCCAGGCCACATCAGGAAGGTGCTCAGGAAGTGCTTTTGAATGACTAAGTGAAGTTAGAAACCATCATTTACTTATTTGGTCAACCCTTGTTCAATATTTACACATTTATTTTTCTACCTCTTTTCACAAAGGATTTGAAACAGCTTTCAATAAAAACATACACCATAAAAGTCAAAAAATAGAAACTTAGTACCACAGGAAAAAATAATCCAGGCCAAAGGGGGAAAAAAAAGAAAGAAAGAAAGAAAAGAAAAGAAAAACTCAGACCAAGATGGTCAGTAATAACATCAACAAGGGAAAGTAAAAATTTTAAAGTATACTGCGTTTTATGAGAACATTTTGGAAAATTTTTCCAAACATTCGATTCTAAATGAAAATTCTCCCTCAGGCATTCATACAGTAAGGGGCAGTGTCCTCGGCAAGGTTTGTACAGCAAGTGGAATGGTCCTTTCCAAACGACTGCTCCTTTGATAACAACCAAGGGCCCAAATCAACATGCAGCCTAACCACGGGCAATGGGCAAGGGGCTGCGTTAATATTTTCTAAGAATATAATATTCTGGTGTCCTCTCTTGAACCAAGAAGTGACTTTCATTCCAGAAGACTCACCTAACACCACAGTCAGCATTGTTTACTGCTAAGAATTAAGGTTATTTCGGTAATTCAATGAAAACAAAGCATTTAAGAAATACAAGGGCGAGTGTGCATCCGTTCATTTTGCCCTCCTGGAAAGCCCTGGAGCAGCCAGGCTGGGCCCTGTCTTCTGCTGGCTGAGTCCCTGGGGGAACACTCATTGTTTGCTTCCTGACAGAGTTCCCCCAGTTAGTGGTTAAATCTAGTGTACTTTCCCCCATCAAGTCCTTCATTTCTGCTCTTAGTTTATAATTTATCTCTAGTGTTAGTTTACTTACTTGTAAAATTTAAAATAGGTATTAATATTTTTAAAACATTAAGAAATAGCAAGAATTATAATGTACTTTATCTTTATTTACTTTATCTTCTAAAAGTTAAAATGTAAAATTATCACCATGACGGACATTCTGTCACACATACAGTATTTGGTAAAATTCAGAAGCTGACACTGAGCCAAACCTGATTCTAACAATATTGAGCATTCCTTTGGCAACAATTTGACCAGGTCCCATGAGCAGTCTCTAATTTTCAAAACATCATTAAAAAGCACTTCCAGAAGGTCTTCTGTGGACCTCAGGTCAAAGCTGTGGTCACTTCTATAAGGACCCGCTGTCAACTGCCCCACTGCTGTTCCTGTTACATCCCACCAGTGAGCAGGCAGGTGTTTGCCTTTTCCCCCAGGAGCTCCCACCCCAGCTTTAATCAGATCAAGAAGAATTCTTCCCTACTTTTTCACTGTGAATTTGTGAATTTTGTTTGTTTTTTCACATGTTAAAACAAGTGTCCTTTTAAAATGCACTTCATTGTAACACTGGCACAGATGGAAACACGTTTGAGTGTTGACAAAGTGTGTCATCTCTCCTTCCAGTGACACCACAAAGTTGCTGGTAAAGTCAAAGACCATTTTCCTATGCAGCAAAGCCATGTCCAAGATAATGTTACATCCATGCCCCACAGGACAGCAAGCAGGGTCACCAGAGGGCAAAGAGAGAGCAGCGAGGAAGAGACGCACAGTGCCAGGAAGAGAGCTTGCTGAGTGCTGCAGGGATGGGGTGAGGAGATGTCACAGTCACGTGCCCACAAAAAAGACTATTCCTTTTTATGTTTCGTTCAGCTGTCACTGAGAATCAAAGAACGCATTGGCAATTGCCATTGTTTGCAGAGCTTCTTGTGGTTCAATGCCCAGATGCCCATCCGTTCCTGAAAAGCTTATTGTATTGCTTTTGCTCAGCACCCTCTCAAGATACCTCAGTGTTACATTTGGGTTTTCTTTACCTTTTCTTTTCTTTTTTTTTTTTTTTTTGACATACACTTAGCTTTTTGCTATCTTCTTCCTCAGTTATTCTAATGAAGTATTTACTCATAAGGCAAACACACTATTCCAAGAAGCAGGATGCTCTTCTTCATGTAAGTCATCTCCTGCCTTCTCTGAATGATGTGCTGCTGTGGAAATCACTAATGCCCCTGCCACAGAGTTCCCAGTTTCTGACCGAAGTCCAGATCTAATCCCAAACTCTATTTGGCATCTGACAACTATTAGATCTTCTAATAGTGCTGAATAAGCTATGGCCATGAACTCACTTCTAGGGAGAGCATATAACCATCAGCTAGCTGAACACAAAACTGAGAATCTGGCTTGTTCTTGAAGAGACCAGTAGAGAGAGAATTACTTAAGTTTCCAATTTATAGTGTTTTCTTAGCACAAATAGACTGAGATATGTGTTTTGATAATATTTGGTGGCCTATACATCAAAACAAGTGTCCACTCAAAGTCTCTGGGTCAAGGCCATGTTGCAGGTGGAGGGTGCCTGCAAACTCACTATTTGCATTATGTAAATAGCATGATAGCAGTTCCAAAAGATCTGAAAACACTAGCAACTTTCCAAATATATTGTCCATTTTTTAAAAATGTGCAAGTTAACCAATATTTAAATATTGTTAAATTCATTTGGTAGATTTATTCAATTTGTTTAAGACCAAAATATCTGGCTAGTAAACTCATATTACCAACACAAGTCTTAAGGTTAGGACTGAAAAGGTCACAGATTAATTCTGATGACAGCCAGGAGTCTTTAGAAGGAAGACCTTGAGGGTCAGAAATGGAATCAGCTCTCCCCTCCTCCTGAGCATGTAATGGTTATTTGCATTTCTGTTTTGGAGCAAATTATCAAATTCTGTGGGGCCAAATGGTCTCCCTGTGCAGAGGAGAGGGCGCCGGACTCCAGCCCCTGCAGACGCCATGACCCAACAGAAGCTTTGTGGTCTCCTGGCAGCAGAAGTGGTCTGGGAAGTGTGGGCTTGTTTAAGTTATAGGGTGCCGGCTCCGTGGTGACCATGGTGACTGCTTCTGGGTTGGCTCCGCTGTGCAAACTGAAGTTTGAATCAGAAACGGTTGTTGTTTAGATGGGAGTGTCTTCTGTGCCAAACCAACATGGATCCTCTTTTGTTCCTCTCAAAAGGGAAGTGACGCCAGCTGGCTGGTCTGAGGCGAGGTATTTGCACAAATGCTGATCAGATGACACGGTCTCCTTCCCCATGTGCGGTGCCCACCACAGGGAATGACAATGGTAAAGCCCCTGGAGCACGTCCGCCAGGACCACCACTTTTGTGAGTAACTGGTGGCGTTCTTCCAAGTGGCCATAAGGTGATAGACACATTTTTCTAATCTACCCATTGTCCACTGCGGGAAACAACAATGTTTGCTTAGGATGAATCTATCCATCTTGTACAATTAAATGATAGGTAATGAAGCAACACAAAATTCTGATAACTAACAACAGAGACAGCGAAACTGCAGACTGCCTGCTTAATGGCTCCACCAAAAGGTGTTTGAATATGCATCATAACCACTGAAAATTAGGAAGTAAAAAATAGATTTTTTTTTCCCCACTGATTGCCTGGTGATGAGACAGACTGGACAGTGCTTGACTGGAAATGCGTTAGCAGCTGAAATGCTCAGGGGCCTCGTGCTCTGGGAGTCTGCTCCTCCACTCTCCGCCTCTGCGCAGAGTTGGGGGTAAAAACATTGCGCTCCACTATCTTTTGAAATTATTCATTTGGGAAAAGACCTGGGATAATGAAGTCTTGACTGGGAACTTCTGACACTTTCCCTCTGCACTTTTGAGGTTGTGGCACATTCTGTAGGCTGTTGAGAAAGCATCCATGACCTCGTCAAACGCAATGGTTTAGGATTTCGTGGATCCCAAACTGGTGTGCAATGTTCAGTCAAAACCTTTGGCAACTAAAGTAGAAGAAACATTTGTTTCCAAACAATGCCTTGGGTACACTCTGACACTTGTCCTCCTCAGCCTGCTGTTTCTCTGGCCACTACATGAGGTCAGCAGGGCAAGGATGAGTCTGTATAAGGCCCGTTACTGCTCATTCTATGCTGCTGTCCTCAGGACCTCCACCCGGGACCTGCAGGTGCCAAATACAAGCCACAGTTCATCACTGGCATGTGCCGTCGTCAAATATAAATCCATGCTACTCAGACTGAGATATAACCCCTGACAAATAAGAAGTGATCATTGTTAGCTGTGACCACTGGAGGCTGAGCTGGAGCCTTCAGAATGTGCTAGCTGAGTGACTTTGGGTAGTTTACTTAACTTTTGGATGCTTCCTATTATTACGGAATAACAATAATATCAACTCTTACTGTTACAGTATTACTAACCTGATGAAGCGTTAATGAGCAAGGTTTATACACCTAGTCTAAGGCGCAGCTAAGACAGCCGTCCCCACAGTAGATCCTCCCACGTTGTTTGGGTCATCAGGGCTGCTCCTGTCATTACTTCTGCAAACCACAGTGTGCTCCCTCGTGGCTTTCCTCACTTCCTCGCAGTGACCCACGGGACTCCAGCTGTGCTCCGTCTCACTGATGAAGAACCAGAGCTCAGGGAGAAGTGGCTTGTCGGTGGCTGCAGGGCTTGCTTGTGTGAGCTCAGAGTCCCCAACCGCGGTTAGCAAACATTCTATACGTGATTGACTGTCCCCCAAGCTGCTCTCACTGGCTGGCCACGTGCCAGTTGTTCGTTCCTGGGGCATGATCTGTAGACCAGGCAGACAAAGGCCCTGCCTTCATGGAGTTTAGCAAGCGGCAGAAGAGACACTTAGTGAGGAAAACAAATCAGTGAGGGCCAACTGCTGGGATGAGATACAATCCAGAAGGGGGCCGGGAGCGCCCGGGTGTGGGCGGAGCCGCGACCGGGGCCGCGAGCGCCCGGGTGTGGGCGGAGCCGCGACTGGGGCCGGCAGTGCCCGGGTGTGGGCGGAGCCGCGACTGGGGCCGGCAGTGCCCGGGTGTGGGCGGAGCCGCGACTGGGGCCGGCAGTGCCCGGGTGTGGGCGGAGCCGCGACTG
>CAUYPK010064213.1:0-10129 GCA_963574355.1 Loris lydekkerianus | reverse complement strand
TGGCTCATCGGTGTCCAACCACTGTCCTGAACGTTTCCTATTGTCGTAGAGAATCCACTCTTCATCACACGTGATGATCCGATCCAAAAAAGGATCGTTTTGGTTGCGCAAAAGCAACGGAGAACCTCGAAACGTGACAATTTCTGCTGATCATTTAAATTGTGGGGCACCCACTTTTCGAGCTTTTTGACCTTTCCAATACATTTTAAACCATCAAAAACCGCATGGGAGCTGACACCCACTTCTTCCAGCATCCCACGCACCGTTTGTGATGGGTCAGTCTCCACCAGGGTCTTCAAATCCTCATCCTGGATTACTCTAGATCGACCACTTCGGGGCTCAACTTCGAGGCTAAAATTTCCGGAACGAAATTTTGCAAACCAACGTTGAACAGTGCGTTCATTAACACTATCATTGCCAAATGCCTGGTTAATTTTTCGAGCTGTTTCGGCAGCGCTTTGGTTCAATTTGAATTCGTAGAGAAAAATTGGCCGAAAATCGCTTAATGACATCATATACTAATAGGCTGAAAAGAATAAAAAAACTAAAAGTAGAAAAAAATGAATAGCATCAATGTATAGAGTACAAAATTCTCCATTAATCAGTATATACCATGACACAGTAGAATAAATATTTATTGAGATATGGAGCTACAAAAACACATGAGTAAAACGGACAAAACTTTTGAAACAACCTAAAAGTTATCATTGTTGTTTGGCAGGCCCAGGCTGGATTCAAACCCGCAAGCTCTGGTGTATGTGGTTGGCGCTCTAGCTTCTTGGGCTACAGGCGCCGAGCCAGGATATTCTTTTCTTTAGGGATTCAGGGAAGTGAATAAGGGAGACGTTAAGGTAGCAACAATGTTGACCTTAGAGAAGACAAAGAGGCTGAGTGTGAGAAAACAGAGTTTCTGAAGCCTGTATGACAGATAAGCCTACCTCCTACCTTTTCATCAGCCTCTGGTTCTTACCTAATCCTTCTCCAGGCCTAACTCCATAACACTAAATCTGAGCTCAGTTTTTTGGTTTTTTTTTTCTGAGACAGTCTCACTTTATTGCTCTCAGTAGAGTGCTGTAGCACCACAGCTCACAGCAACCTCAAACTCTTGAGCTTAAGCAATTCTCTTGCCTCAGCCTCCCAAGTAGCTGGGACTACAGGTGCCCACCACATCGACTGGCTATTTTTTGTTGCAGTTGACATTGCTGTTTAGCTGGCTGGGGCCGAGTTTGAACCCGCCACCCTTGGTGTATGTGGCTGGCACCATAAACACTGCACTACAGGCGCTGAGCCCTGAGCTCAGCACTTCTAGGAGTAAATCACAAAACTAAAATGATGACAACAAGAGAGGCAAAGTCAAAGGAGTCAATAAGGCAGCCAGATGAAAGGGACTAAAAGGATAGAGAAATGCAAAAGAATAAAAAATCTGACTCTATCACCTGGTCAGTTTCCTCCAGTCTCCTGTGCTTTCCAGTAAGTGATTAACAGATGAGCTATTTCATTTATTTCTTTTTTTTTCTTTTCTTTTTTTTTTTTTTTTTGAGACAATCTCACTATGTCACCTTTGGTAGTGCCATGGCATCAGAGCGCACAGCAACCACAAACTTCTGGGCTTAAGCCATTCGCTTGCCTCAGCCTCCTTAGTAGCTGGGACTACAGGCACCCGCCACAATGCCCGGCAAGGCTATTTTTTTGTGGCAGTTGTCTGTTTTTTTTTTTGTGCAGTTTTTGGCTGGGACCAGGTTTGAATCCACCACCTCCAGTATATGAGGCTGGTGCCCTATTCCTTTGAGCCACAGGTGCCAGCCTAGTAGTTATCATTGTTGTTTAGCTGGCCCGAGCCAGGTTCGAACTCATCAGCCTCGATGCATGTGGCTGGCACCCTACCCACTGAACTACGGGTGCCACCCTGTCTTTATTTCTTTGAAAACAAATAAAAACTCAAATCTGCCTTTGAGAAACTTTCAGAAAACAAAGAGACATCTCTTCAGGACCTTGGACAGCAGATAGTCACTCCCACAAAGTAGGAGTGACCCTCTTCCCCCAAGACTGCTGAAGAAATGCCACATCTCAGTATGCTGATGAAGGAAAGAAAGAGTAAAGGGTCATATAATCACCAAGGAAGAGGGTTCAGGTGAGGTACAAAGACTTAGGATATAATAGTCAAAAGGGGCCCTACAGAATCCACCTCAAAGAAAGGATACTCTGAGTCAGAGAAGGAAATTATACCTTCAGTATAGCCAACTGCCTTCTTCAGACATTTATTTTAAAAGGAATTTATAAGATGTTGAGACTTTTTCAAATTCCTCAGAGGAAAAAATGCCAAAATCTCAGTTGATCGATCTAGAAAATAGCCTTAAAAATGATAAAAGAAATTCCAGGCCAGGTGCAGTAGCTCATGATTGTAATCCCAGCTTTGGGAAACTGAGGTGGGAGGATTGCTTAAGGCCAAGAGTTCGAGACCAGCCTCTACAAAAATTAAAAAATTAGCCAGACATGGCAGCATGTGCCTATAGACCTAGCTATTTGGGAGGCTGAGGTCAAAGAATCAGTTGAGCCCAGGAATTCAAGGTTACAGTGAGCTATGATCATGCCACTTGCTCTTCAGCCTGGGCAATAGAGCAAGAAGGCCCTGACTCCAAAAAGTTTCACAGAGATAAAGTATTTCATCAAGGTAGAGTAATACAAGAACAGCTGACCCAGATTAGTCCTTGGACATCCTAACTTGTGTGCACTATTTTCTTCTCTATAGTTGGTGAGTGGTTAAAGATTTGGATTCTGCCCCTGGCTCTGCCATACTAGCTGTGTGACTTAAGGCAAACTACTCAATCATTCTGAGCCTTGGTTTCCTTCTTTGAACTGTGTGCCTCCTATGTGTCAAGCACTGTTAGGAAATGAAAAAGTCTCTGCTTTTAAGTAGCTCCCTAGTCTAACAGAGGATGGATAAGAAAACATCAATCTAACAGTAATACTTAAAAGTACAAAAGTAGAGGCTGCGCCTGTGGCTCAAAGGAGTAGGGCGCCAAACCCATATGCCGGAGGTGGCAGGTTTAAACCCAGCCCCGGCCAGAAAAAAAAAAGGTACAAAAGTAGTGCAGAGAAAAACATAACCTGCATTTGGGAGCAAGAGTAGGAGGGCTTCACAGTACAAGGGAAATCCAAGAAAAAAAAAGAGTAAAGGCATTAAACTGAAACAGGGCATTAGATTTAGGGAACCACCGCTTAGTTTTTTTGTTTGTTTGTTTGTTTTTTGTTTTTTGAGACAGTCTCTCTCTTGCCCCTGGTAGAGTGTTATGGTGTCATAGTTCATAGCAACCTCCAACTTTTGGGTTCAAGTGATCCTCTTGCCTCAGTTTTTCCATTTTTAGTAGAGACGTCTCATTTTTATTCAGGCTGGTCTCCAACTTGTGAGCTCAAACGTTCCCCGCCGCCCCCAACCTTGGTCTCTCGGAGTGCCAGGATTACAGGTGTGAACCACTGCACCCAGCCTGCTCAGTTTTTTTTTAGACAGCGTCTTAATATGTTACTCTCAGTAGAGTACTATGGCATTACAGCTCACAGCAACCTCAAACTCTTGGGCTTAAGTGAATTCTCTTGCCTTAGCCTTCCAAGTAGCTGGGATTACAGGTGCCTGCCACAATGCCCAGCTATTTTTTTGTTGTAGTTGTCATCATTGTTTGGCAGACTGAGCTACAGGTGCAGAGCCTGCTAACTCAGTTTTGATGGATGGTAATGGTGGGCTATGGGGAAATAATAAAACCTAGCATACACTGACGTGGAACTCAACTGAGACAAAGCACAACAGACAATCATTAGCTACTATTATACCAAGAGCTACCCTCAACAAGTTAAAATATTCCTTAATTTCCTTTTTTTTTCTTTTTTTTGAGACAGAGCCTCAAGCTGCCACCCTGGGTGGAGTACTGCGGCACCACTGCTCACAGCAACCTCCAACTCCTGGGCTTAAGCAATTTTCTTGCCTCAGCCTCCCAAGTAGCTGGGATCACAGGAGCCCGCCACAAAGCTTGGCTATTTTTTGGTGTAGTTGTCATTGTTGTTTGGCAGGACTGGGCTGGATTCAAACCCACCAGCTCTGGTGTATGTGGCTGGTGGCTTAGCTGCTTGAACTACAGGTGCCAAGTCTCTTTCTCTTTTCTTTCTTTCTTTTTTTTTTTTTTTGTTGATAAGAGTCTCACTCTGTCACCCTGGCTAGAGTGCTCTGTCATCACAGCTCAAGCGACCTAAAACTCTCGGGCTCAAGTCATCCACTTGCCAGTCTTCCAAATAGCTGGGACTATGTGCACCCACCACAATGCCTGGCTAGTTTTTCTATTTTTAGTAGAGATGGGGTCTCGCTCTTGCTCAGGCTGCTCTCAAACTTCTGAGCTCAAGCACTGCACCTGCCTCAGCCTCCCAAAATGCTAGGATTATAGGCATGAGCCACCATACCTGGCTGAAAAATTTAACGTAACATTTATAGATAGATAATCTCTCTGTGCTCACTATACTAGGAGCAGCTGCTTCTCCTTTTGTTCCTTTTCAAGTAGAGCCAGTTTGGGAATCAGAAAAATCAAAGTCTGTGCTGTCCTAGCCTATGGAAAAAAATCATCTTCTATCAATATTTCATATGAGGGTGGGGGAAAACTTGACAATCATTTGATTCTTCTATTGAAGTATATCTTAGTTGAGCACATCTTGTACTTGTGTGATAATGAAAAAAGGCTCTGCCTAGAGACCTGGGAGATTGCACTTCACACCCGAGTGCTCAATCAAGGTAGTAACATGACACAGAGTCAGGCTTGAGACCCAGGTGACCTCATGAGGGCACATAAAAGCAGTCCGAGGAAAAATATTCATGTCTACTACCATTTTCAACCTCTTGTATTTAATATTAATTCTTTTAGCTTCCTATAACCAGATGTGTGCATATGAATACGTAGCGGCCATAGCCCTACAATTTGATCAGTTCACTGCCCAGCTCTATGCCCGCATCCAGGACATCTGACTACTGTAGTGTCACATTACAGATGTGAGCCTCTGTGCCTGGCCCCTTTCAGAAACTCTCCTCTCTGATGAAGAGTATCTAGAGACACCAAAGAATTTTAATATCTATATCCTGTATGGGTTGAATAGTGTTTCCCAAAAACTCACGTCCACCAGGAACCTCTTATTTGAAAATAGGGTCTTGAGATTAATAATAAAGCTGAGATCATACTGGATAAAGATGACCCCTAATCCAACTGGTCAACTGGTGTCCTTGTAATAGGGAAACTTGGACACAGACAGAGTGTGAGGCAATAATGGAGGGAGAGATTGGACTGGTATGTTTATAAACCAAGGAATGCCGAGGATTGCCAGTGAATATCAAAAACTAGGAGAAAGGCATGAAATTCTCAGAGTCTCCAGAAGGAACCAACCTGGCTGACACCTTGATTTCAGGATCTGGACTCCACAGGCCTGAGAGAATTAAATTTCTATTGTTTTAAACCACCCACTTCAGGTATGCTGTTACAATACCTCTAGGAAACTAATATATACCACCACCACTCCACAGAAAGTGTATTTTCCTTCTATGTGTCCTAGTGTTTGGAATACTTTATCTTATCTTCTTAGAGAAGGGCAGTTTTCAACCCTAGTTATTGTTATCAACACAGGAAAGGGGCCAGGCACGGTGGCTCACATCTGTAATCCCAGCACTTGGGATGCCAAGGCAGTGGATTGCCTGAGTTCACAGGCTCGAGACCAGCCTGAGCCAGAGCAAGACCCCGTCTCTAAAAAAATAGCCAGGCACTGTGGCAGGCGCCTATAGTCCCAGGTACCTGGGCACCTTGCCTCCCAGGAGGCCGAGGCAAGAGAATCTCTTAAGCCCAGGAGTTTGAGGTTGCTGTGAGCTAAGACACCATGGCACTCTACCCAGGATGACAGTGAGACTCTGTCACAAAAACACATGGAAAAGATGCTGAGTAGAACAGTAGGATTACCAAACAAAATCAGATTAGCAACTTCACAGTAAGGTAAAGGGGCTGGGAATTTACTTTTGAAGGCTCTATAATGTGAGACTCTTTAAACCCTATGGTTTTTACATATACTGACAAATTCTTTGATGTTCTTCCTTTGAAAAGGCAAGGCCTAATCTCTCCCTTTGAATGTGGGCTTTTCTCTTTTTTTTGTTTTTTGAAACAGTCTCAGTATGTCGCTCTCAGTAGAGTGCCATGGCATCACACCTCACAGCAACCTCAAATTCTTGGGCTTAAACCATTCTCTTGCCTCAGCCTCCCAAGTAGCTGGGATTACAGGTGCCCAACACAACGCCCAGCTATTTTTCGTCGCTGGTCTTGAACCTGTGAGTTCAGGCAATCTACCAGCCTCAGCCTCCCAAGTGCTGGGATTACAACCATGAGCCACCATGCCCAGCAAAAATCTTTAATGTACAAATAGCAAGCCCCAATTATGGACTGCAACATTTAATCATTACTGCCATTTTTCTTCCAAAATAAAACCTTGATTAAACCATTCATACCCAGCCGTATTATTCATACCTTTTCTTCAGAGATTGAGGAACGATATGCAACAAATTAATTTATTTTCACCATAGGGATAACATATTGTAGCTCTCTGCCAGTGTTACTTGAAAACTTTCCATGTCAAAACAATTTGACAGCAGATATAAACAATTAAATAAATACACAATGATCTTTCATTACAGTCCTTTAAAGACGCATGTTAATTCATGCTGTTAACCTTAGGATCACAGTGCAAGGAATCCAAATATAAACAGTTAGGGTGACTTTCAAAGTAATGTTGGATCCCCCACTTTATTTATAATCCCACTATAACCAATAAATTCATTTCATAGGCCCTGTCATGCATTAATCAAGTGGCAGGAATTAATGCAAACTTTTCCTATTACAACATCCATTGTTGGCAATGAATGTCCCCAAACTGCCAAGGAATTCATTGTTATTGCACAATACATGAGGACTTGGAACTTTTTCAAAAGCTTAAAAGAAAAAATTAAAAATGGAATTACATTTGACATTTCCTGACACCTGCATTAATACTATATGACTAATAAAAGCATGTCAGTTGCCTCGACTGAACCAGCGATCATGTGCCCAATATGCACAGGAGTAAAAATGCAGTAAAAGAAAAGTCTTCATTGCCTGTAGTCATTTCCAGTCAAAGGTTAAAGTCCAAAGGCTGAATGATCCAAGTTCTCATTTTCTCAGTAGGCCTATCTTCTGCTAGGAGGCTAACAGTGGCATCAACAAGTACCATCATGATACCACCATTTTGTTTTCTTTGATTCTTGTTACATGTTTGCACATAAAATGAATTATCTGGTGGTCATCTCTTTTCTTTGGCACTGGAAAGCATGTTAATAATGCTAAGACAAACTGACTGGACTGAGAGTGCTGGGGAACTGTCTTCTGTTAGAATGGATAAACAGATATGATCATTGCTATGTGAGGATGAACAGGAATATTTTCACCAGTAAACATGACCTGAGGAGAGTCAAAAGGATATTGACTACTAAACTAAAGCATACCCCTAAAGCATACTAAACAAGTATACCACTCTTAAAAAGTCACTAAGCTTCCATTGAGGGTACACCACCTGCTCTGCAAATATATACAAGGCATGTTTTGTGCCCTTAAGCCAGAGCCATTTAGCTGTTTCCAGATTTCTAAACCACAGAAACTGCAATAACAAAAGTTTATTTTCAACCACTAATTTTCTTTTTTTTTTTTTTGCAGTTTTTGGCCGGGCTGAGCTTGAACCTGCCACCCCCAGTATATGGGGCCGGCACCCTACTCCTTGAGCCACAGGTACCACCCCTCAACCACTAGTTTTGAGGTAAAATGAGGCAATAGGAAACTAATGTTTAACTTTAACAGAGCCTCAAATCTCAATTATTCTATCTGTCTACAAGATACTCCCTATGTGATTTCTTCCTGCCTCTGACACACTCTGAGAACAAGTTCAATTCCAAATCCCTTACCAAAGCCAGAGCATAGAATGCACAGGACCTCTACCTTTGACTTCTTTCAGCTCAAAACTGTGATGTCTCAAATGCACTAAGGCAGGCGGAATCAAGAGTGGAATCCAGTGGGGACCAATACACGTCAGGAGACACTTGAGATTAGGATTCTTGGGTTTTCACTGTGAGATTTTCATTTGTGGAAAACAAAATTTGATCATTTAAAACATTCATTGAGGATATTCTCTGTTAAACATGGTACCAGACAGCAGGCATAAAAACGGCTCCTATTTAAAAATTCATAGGAATGGCAAATAGATTTTGTGCCAAAAGCTACTGGGGTCCCACCGAAATTCCCTTAGACCAAAGTCTGTCTATAGAATTTGTGCATGCCTTAACATGTGTCAGCTGCTGACACTGATCAAGTCTCTTGTCTGTGCTTATCTTGTCACCAGAACACTTTTCAGGTTTGTGTATGGCAGCAGTCCTAACTGGTCATGGGCCTCGCCTCTTTGGTTTCCAGTGCTTGATAGTTCTGTGGAAATCCATGCACAGAAACTTGGGATCCAATGTGGAGTGTGGAGAATGCAGGGGTCCTCTGGGGGTCTTTTTCCCGGGGCTTCTGTGCCAGTAAAAATGTTGAGGGTTTTCCTCCCAGGTTTCACGGCACTAGAAAAGATGCTAGGGGTCAGAGGTCCCAGTTCCTCAAACCCAGTAGACTTGGTTTGATTACTTGGCTGAGCTAGGAAACTCAACCGAGGCACGGCAATAATCAAAAGTAAAAATGAATGGAAACTGAAAATAAAACTGGAGTGGCACAGGCAGTGTGAACAGGAAGTAAAAGTAACCTGCACAAGTTTCAGCTATTAACAAAGAGATTTTAATTTAGGAAGATCAAAGAGAAAGTTTAGAGTACTTCCAAAGAGAATTGGAAATGGGTCCCTCTCATCAAGGAGCAGAGGTGAGAGAGGCCCAAACAGCAGTTATTGAAGATTGTTAAGTAGCAGTTACAGGGTCTTTTTCTGTTTTAGATACATTTCTTTCCACGATGTACAAAACATGTATAAAGGATGGTAAGACTGAAGGCAGGAGGACCAATAATGAAAGGAGGAGATAGCAAATGGCAGGATGGGATACATACCTGGAAGACTCCTGCACAGCTCTGACCAAAATGGGGAAAAGCAAATTAAATTGTCAAGGACAAATCAGTCTGTGTTGCGTAAGGGACCAAAACTACTGGGAACATCTAACTATCAAGCCCCTGACTTAATCAGGAAAGAATGGGAAATGAAAAATGCCAAAGGACCAATTTTAAGAACTGATGGCTCTTTACAATACTAAGGCTAAACCAGGAACACAAAGTGCTGACAGCCCAATCCCACCATTGATTTTCACCAAGAACATTTAACAAATCAAAATAATAACTTGTGTCCCAAACACAATACGAGTCCTACCAGAAACTAAGCCTTATAACTCTCCATCAGTTAAGGAGATCACACCATGAGACACTGCCAGGGGGGTCTAGCTTATTATACAACCTAGAAGCCTATTTCTCTGATACGTGATGGTCTTATTTAGATAGTCCTGGACTAGCGTGCTGTCAGCAATGTAAACTTCTACAGTGCTCTTGTTCTAGAACTCCCAAAGCATTGGCTCTCAAACTCTACTACACTTGAGAAGCAGCTGGACATACTATTTAAATTTTTATTTATTTCTTATTTATTTATTTATTTTGAGACAGGGCTTCAAAGCTGTCACCCTGGGTAGAGTGCTGTGGCATCATAACTCACAACAACCTCCAACTCCTGGGCTCAAGACATTCTCTTGCCTCAGTCTCCCAAGTAGCTGGGACTACAGGCACCTACCACAATGCCCAGCTATTTTTTGGTTGCGGCCATCATTGTTGTTTGGCAGGCCCGGGCTGTATTCAAACTCACCAGCTCAGATATATGTGGCTGGTGCCTTAGCCACTTGAGCCAAAAGCGCCGAGCCCTTTTTTAATTTTTAAATTTCGTTTTATTTTTATTTTTGACTTAGGATGTACAAGTAGTTTTTTGATACACAGATGAATTACACAGTGGTGAAGTCAGAGATTTTAGTGTACTTCCAAACAGCACACAGTGTACTTTGTAGGTAATTTTTGACCCCTCA
>CAUYPK010064210.1:0-24824 GCA_963574355.1 Loris lydekkerianus | reverse complement strand
ATGTGCTGCTTTCATATACAATCTGAAGTATTCTCATCAAACTGTTCAGTGTAGCCTTCATGGCATTTTCTTAGTTACTGGATGTAGGCATTTGTATTCTGCATTTAGTAAGTTTCACCTGTACCCATTCTAAGATGCACCATAGATGTGGCCCCACCCATTTCCCTCCTGCCCAATCTCCTCTGATGGTTAAACAGCCAACTTCATTCCCAGAAGTTACAGTGTGTACCCAATTAGTTGCAATGTTTTTACTTTAAAAATTAAAAATATAATTTTTTTTATTAATTAAATGTCTTAGAGAGTCCAAATTATACATATCTCATATAAAAATAATATAAATACATCTGTGCCATACATTTCTGTTAAAATAAGCATATGTTATCATGCCAATCAATTGTATATATTTAGTAAGTAGAAATGCAGGGAGTGCTAAAAAATATACTCATTTTAAGCAATCTCATTAAAAATAATATCAATCATCCCCCCGAAAGTGTATGACTTTCAGGTAAAATGGATATGTGTGGCATGTCCAGGTACACTTGACCAGTATGATACCTTCGATTCAACTTTAAAAGTATTACATAGATAACATTGCTCAAAATAAGCATATATTTTGACACCCTCTGCATAATTACTGCCTATTTCAAGGCTAAGTCCATTTCTAAATCAGATTTGTTGCTGTTAGATAATACTTTGTCATGAATCCTGTCCTTTTTTTTCCCTTTCATCATATGCTTCTGACTTTTTCTCACTTAATCTTTTTGTTGTCGCCCTAAAGTTGTATAATTATTTACCCTTTTGATCTTTCCACTAGGCTTGCTTTCTTATATAATTTAACTGATTCTGCACGAGGACACTGAGACCAGTATCTGTAATAGCAGTGCCCTCCACCTACATTTGAAATCTTAGTTTGCCAACCTAAAAGCTGATTTAACTATGAAAAAAATTCCTGCCCAAACTTCAACATTTTAGGTTATTAGAAATATACTGTACAGACTACTATCCAAATAGATTAATGGCAAAATAAGTATTGCAAACAAAGGATAAAATAAGTCATGTTTTCCTGAGTTGTCAAGTATTTTTCAAAATGAATGGTTTGACTAAACAATATATTATATCACACTTAGGAATAATATATACATAACATTTAAAATAGTTTCATATTATGAGAATCTAATTACCAAAATGGAAGGGAGTGCTATTCTAAAATAATTATAGCTGTGAAATAAAACTGTGTGGTGGTATATTATGTGGTAACAGATTTTTATATACTAAACTACTGGATTTGATATAGGATCAACCTTGAGAGAAAACAACTTATATTATGATTTTTATTAAATAATTAAAGCATTATGTGGCTCAACGGAGTAGGGTGCCAGCCCCATATGCCGACACCCTCCTGAGTAGTTGGGACTATAGGCACCTGCCACAATGCCTCGCTATTTTAGATGTTTGCAATGCTTTTACTTTAAAAATTAAAAATATATATTTTTTTATTAATTAAATGTCTTAGAGAGTCCAAATTATACATATTGCATATAAAAATAATACAAATACATCTGTGTCATACATTTCTGTTAAAAGGTCTCACTCTGGCTCAGGCTAGTCTCCAATCTGTGATCTCAAGGAATCCACCAACCTCAGCCTCCCAGAGTGCTAGGATTACAGGCATGAGCCACTATGGCCCACAGGTTCAAACCCAGCCCTGGCCAAAAACTGCAAAAAAAAACCCAAAAAACCCATTAAGAGTTAAACACTAAGTGTAATTTTAGACATGAGGGAACATATTCTTCTTAATAAAGTCTCTCAAGAATGGAAAAAAATATCCAATGTACTCAATACTATTATGAAAACAATATATAATCTCATACATATTCATACGAATGATAAGTCACAAATATAATTCAACAAGAAGGAGGGGAGGGGACGGGAGGGAGAGGGGAGTGGAGGGGGGAGGGCAAGTAGAGGGAGGAGGAAGAGCATTTGGTGGGATCTCGCCTAATGTGCACGATGCAAGCATACATTCGAAAACAAGTAAATTATAAAGTCTTACACAAAAATAAGTAAGTGAAGTATTGGTTATGTTAATCAGTTTGATTTAAGCATTCCACATTGTATATCAAATAGTCACTTTGTACTTCATAAATGTATACAGTTTAATTAATGAATTTATTTATTTATTTATTTATTTATTTTTAGACACAGTCTCACTCTTCACCCTCAGTAGATTGCCAAAATGTTACAGGCTCACAGCAACCTCAAACGCTTGGGCCCAAGCACTTCTCTTGCCTCACCCTCTTGAGTAGTTGGGACTACAGGCACCTTCCACAATGCCTCGTTACTTTTAGAGACGAGGTCTAGCTCTGATTCAGGGTAGTCTCTAATCTGTGATCTCAAGGACTCCACCAACCTCAGCCTCCCAGAGTGCTAGGATTACAGGCATGAGCCACTACGCCCGGCCCACAGTTACAATTTAATTAAAAAAAAAAAAATTAAAAATAATTACAGTAGTTTCTTTAAAACCAAGAGTCTATTAGAATTCAAAAAGTAATTAAGTCATGAAATTATTATTACAAAATAATGATGAATTATTTAGAAACATAAAACAAAAACTGGGCACTTCACTTGCTTCTCGCAACTTAAAATGTTATTAATGTAGTAGGCACCTTTGCATTGCTTCAGAATCTCCCAAATTATTACTGATACTTTTGTTCAAATGGTAGATGTCTTTTTTAAACAACTGAATATGAAAATTATGTGAAGCTGTTCACAGATATAATTCTTAACATATATATTTTTTTCTTACCTATAGAATAATATTTATGACAAAACTTGTATTTATTAAAGTGTTGATAGCATACATGGTCAGTATTTTTAAATTTATCTTCATTATAACAAAGAGTCATCCTGAGAGAAATGTCATATACACCAACTGTTGTAAGTGTAGTTATAAACTGAACTACCTGGATAATTGGAAGCAGATTACAACATATCTTTACACAAATCTATAACTTGTTAACTATAGCTATTGTCAATATAGTACATTTATTGTATTTAACTACCAACAGATGTCTGATTTTATGATTTTAATTTTTTATTGTATGATTTTAGAAAAGATTCATTTACAAAAGATATTTCTCTTAAGTTTGTACAGTTCAAAAACGTTTTTGACTGACTAAATGACCGCAGATTATATTTTGTGTTCTCCAAAGCATTTAACAAAGTTCAAATACACAAAACACACTAAGAATAGAGTAAAACATTTTTATGCCAACCTCAAATTCCCCTTCACTTTGGGGATGACAAATTTCTTCCCCATACCAGATGTGCTAGAGATTATCACTCCCTGTCCCAAGAGTCTTATATATATATATAATTTTTTTTTTTTTTCATGTAGTTCTCAAGTTTTGCTAAAGCAATTGTTAAAAGTTTTGGATGCACACATACACATACCCAGGAATTGGCAAGAAGCTGGAACTAAGGAAAACATTCATATTTGAGTTTTATGGGGCTTTAATTTGTTTCACTATGACTTGGTAATTCCTAGATGCCTATTGCATTTTATAATCAGAAAAATTATGTGTTAACTCAGCTTGTCTCTTATGTCACTGTTTGCAGTTAATCTGTATTCTCGACCATACTGAAGCTATGCATAGCAAACACATCCATTCTCTTCAGTCAGAATAGCTATTTTTGAATGTGGTCAAAGTGATTTCTAGTCCCCGATAAACAGAAACAGAGACAGTTTGATAGTACACGAAATATCCTTAAATAATGGGGCTACTTTACTTTTTCTGTTTTCTGACCATTAATGAGTTAACTATACTTGCAAAAGTTTGACTGCGACCCGAATGTTCTACAAGGGTATACAGTATTTCAAAGGAATGTTGTGTTAGTTTGAACTATTAAAAACCCAGTATGGCTCGGCACCTATAGCATAGTGGTTACAGCGCCAGCGACATACATCGAGACTGGTGGGTTCAAACCCAACCTGGGCCAGCTAAATAACAATGACACTGCAACAAAAAATAGCCTGGTGTTGTGGCAGGAGCCTGTAGTCCCAGCTACTTGGGAGGCTTAGGGAAGAGAATCACTTAAGCCCAAGAGTTTGAGGTTGCTGTCAGCTGTGATGCCATGACACTATACCAAGGTCAGCATAGTGAGACTCTGTCTCAAAAACAAAAACAAACCTCAGTATGGTACACCTCTTTCACCTTGAGAAATGGGTGATGAAAGAAAGGGTAAGTGAAGACAAAGAAACACCACTAAAGCTGCTGATGTGACTGAAGTATGGGGGTTACTTTGTAAATAGGAGCTGGGAAAATCAGAGATCGCTGATGGGAAGGAAATGTTAAAGGGGTCCCAGGGTTCCTTCAGTCCGATGCATGAAGCTTGAAGTGTGGACTTTTCTTTGCTCTGTGTTCTCTTTGATCCTCAAAGCAGTATAGCTATGGCAGTAATTTAAACTCTGTGGTCAGAATACTTACTCATATTTTGAGTGTGAGGATGGTATGCAACTTTGTGTTGGTTTCATCAACCATAACACTGGTAGGAAAATAACAGCTCCTAATTTATATGACTACTGGGGAATTAAATTAGATAAAATGTATAAAACATTTAAGCAGTGTCAGAAAGCGAAGAATAACTATAACTGATAATTTTTACCTTTCACATTTTGGGGATCTTTTCTTCTCAATTTTCTAAATAGACATGTTGCTCTGCTACCAAAACAAACAAACAAACAAACCCAAGAAAACCCAAAGCCTTGAGGAAAAGAGTTGATTAACTTAGAAGTGTTTTGGAATCAATGTAGTCTTGATATGCATCGGACAGGGATAATATGTCAGCAGCCTTTTTATAATAGTCATAAACCTGAAAATACCTGTAGTTATTTCATAATTAATATTTTACAAATTTAATTTTGATTTGTTAGCAAAATACTACTACTGTAACTACTACTATTAATAATAAAATCATCATATATCAGCTGTTTCTAACATTTTGGGAGTCAAAAATTCTGATAAAGGTCATAGTATCTTCCTTAAAGAAAGGAACAAAACATACATACTACATGGTTAAAGTTCTTTATATATATATATATATATATATATATATATATATATATATATATATGGTTTTTGAACTCACTGAATGACATCTTTGTATCTCAGGCTAAGAACTTCTGGTTATGAGAATATCTCACAAAATATTCAGGTCTATAATATACAATAGTTTAATTGATTCAGCCAAGTTCAACTTCTTGACAAAAACATAATACCTGGTTATAATTTCATTATAAAAACTACTGAAATAATACAGAGCATATTCTGATTTTAAATGTTAAATGGCAAATCACAAATGATGATATTCTACAGGTATATTATCAGCTGTTTTAATGTTAAACACACAGACCTAAACAGGGAAACCTATTTAGAAATTCATTTTCTAAAGCCAAGGCAAGAAATAGCCCTCATACACTGATGCTTCAGGCAGATGAGCCAGGACTTGTATAGCCCCAGATCTACTATTGATTACATTCCCCGATGCACTTCTGGGCTCCAGAATGCTTCCCCAGAGACCTACAGATTTCGCCAATACTTTAGTATATTTGTAAAAGGGTAAAACACTGGACTAGAAATCTGGAGGAAGGATATTATTCTCTTCTGTTTTCATAATGTAGCCAGTAATTCAGATTGCTTTCTCAGAGCTGCAGTACTTGCTGGATCCACAAGAAAAAAAAAATCAAATCAGCTGGCTTCCCTCTCAGAAAAAAATTCTAAAAATCAGCAGTATCTGAGAAAATTCTGAGTGAATAAATCGCCAACTTTCTTGCTAAAATACAGTTAATGTCAACACTTTTTGTTCTCCAGTTACTTCTCAAGTCAAAATCACCTTTCCTCAAATTAAATATGGATCTGTGCAAATAGTTTTAGATTTTATACAGTAATTGCACCTTTTGGCTTAGCACTGCATACTAATTTAGGTCACGTATGCAGTCACACATGTGCAACTCCAAACATCAATTACCGAAGACTACAGAAATAGTGAAATGCTGTGTACTAGTTCCAGCAAGCCAAAAGGATTCTCTCCCAAGTGAAGCCTTCAAAAAGGCAGCAGAATACTTGGCACACAAACTGCCTGATTATAACAGGCTGTGTCCAGGGCTGAAGTAAAAATAATCCTGAAGTCTGATGCTGATTCAGAGAGGGCAGCAGAGTGAGGTTAGCAGATATCTCCTTACTCCATGGAATTCTATTTTTCGAATACATGATATCCAATTTACTGATTTCCTATTTTCTTTATAAATATTATTAGGAGACATTAAGAATTATTTATAAGAGAGTTTAAGAAGATAATTTATCAAATATATAAGCTGGATTATTGTCCAATCTGTCAATTATTTTTGTCATACATCTGAGATCCAAAGATATAAATAGAATGATTTCTGTTCTCTTCATCTAGCTTTATGTCTAGTTAAACCAGAAAAATTGCCACCTTTAAAGGCTACATTTCAAGTGGATCCTAATTGCATCCCCAACTAAGCTTGGGGATTGGATTCTACTGTTGGATATTTCTTTTCATTGATGGTATTAATTAAAGGGGGTGCTTTGCAGGCAATATGCACTTTGTCTTTATCTATCAAGGCAAATATTTCCTTAAAACACTAAAAGCAGGTTGATACCACCTCTATTCTTGGTCTATGGTTTTAGATATTGCATCTCAGTAATGGTTTTCAAACTTTTAACAGAAAGCCATTTCTGTACACAAAAGTTAAATTTCCAATTTGTAAAAGAGAGAAAAGAGGAACTATTCTAACTCCACAGATGGATATTGGAGAAAGAATCTATACCCTTTTTGTTCTATCTTCTGTAAATTCTCAAGGGCTGAAAACTACTAACATAGCTGATTATCTTCTTTTCTTACTTAATCTAAACTGGCATAACCAGGAAAAATTTCCCCACATACTTACTTAAAAAGTAAGAGCCTTTGACCATTCTGAAAGAATAGCCAATAA
Organism: Loris lydekkerianus; assembly: GCA_963574355.1. Taxonomy (NCBI): domain Eukaryota; kingdom Metazoa; phylum Chordata; class Mammalia; order Primates; family Lorisidae; genus Loris; species Loris lydekkerianus. Next base: position 17,809 of record CAUYPK010064210.1, on the reverse strand, counting down.
ACTGCCATTCTCTTTATGTCACTTACATGTTGTCTTCTGGTGTTTCACCTATAATACATTCCCGAAAGTTTCCTAAACAGCCAGCTTCCAAAAGGCACTGGACTTTCACCACAGCATCTTATATACCAAGCAAACTGATTCTGTGCATTGCACATAAGAAAATCTGACTGTCTGTAGGTGGGAAAGAAAGCAAACAAATGCTGATTTTACTCATTTGCACATGCATCACCATAAATTTTACCCTTTCCAAGGAATATGCAGATGGAAAACTAGGCAACATGCTGCTGTAAATCACTGTAATGCTGTGGTGGCGGCAGGGGAAAACAGTTAAGAGATTCATTTTAATTCCAAGAAAATCATATTTTTCAAATCCATCTGAACCATAGCCAAAAGATTACTTCTTATCTGGCTATAGCAAATGCTCTTTCCACTAGCCTTGTGTGTAAAAAGAAACCATTTCATTGTACTAAAAAGTACCATGCCCTCCAAGGTCAGCTACAGTTTCACAGCTTTGAAATAGGTACCTTAGCTGGTGTTTTTTTACAGGGGATAGATGAACCAGAGACAGGATGTGGTTCCTGCTTTTAAACTTACTGCAAGAGCGGTTTCTAAACGAGTAAGAGACCTCTGAGGTTCGAGTCCTTACAGCCCTCTGACAGCACACTTATTCATTGAATTTGTGAAAAAGAAAGAAGCTACTCTGTTCTCTAAGATGGCAAAAAGAGTCTTACAGGAAATGACAAAGATGGTGTTATAATTTATGACCCTTCTATCTCCCCAAATGAGGGCCTTCCTACGAGTCTAATAAATCATTCAAATTACAGTGATGAGTGAGAAAAGGAGAAATGAAATAAGGTTAATCACCCAAGCCTTCAGTTCACATTCCTGTCATGTAGGTCCCATTGATAGGACTATTCCAGGGAGGCCTAGAATTATGATGTTCTCAATTACAACATTCCCCCAACCTGCCACATCTAAAGAACTGCAAGAATCAGGCTGAAATTCCATATGCCTACAATGTTGGACAATTAAATTTGTGAACCTATCCTAAAAAACGTACTTTGAATGGTGGACTAGGCACTGGCATGAAAGGGAGTCCTTTGAAGATGAACAGTGTTCAGCAATGAGGTATTAGCACTGTTCTAGGACAAGTTCACAAGCTTAATTGCCTGACCTTGTATATGTGAACATGTGCATACCACCATTTGTTTCCAGCTCTAAGTCACTTTCACTCTGTAAAGGTACACATACATTTTCCAGTATGATGGAGTGAGGAGTCTTGGAATTTCAAAAGAATCCTTCCAAGGGATGAACCAGATGAAAACCATTAGTGGGGAAAGGAAAAAAAAAAAAAAAAAAGGAAGAACAAGTTTACATTTCAGCTATGGAGTAATGTCAGCTCAGGAGTTTAAAAACAATGTGTATGTGTCTGAAAATATCACAGTTTACCATGTAGATATATCAAGTTACAATTGTCAGTTAAAAATAAAATAATCATAAAAAAGAAAATATGAAAATAAATTATATCCGAAAATGGTGCTAATACTTCAGTAGAGAGACCTATTAAGAAAAACATTAGTTAATATTTTACATGACAAAATGTAAAATTGGAATAACTATTTCTTGAGTGAGTTACGTTGACGAAATTGTGGCTGTGGGGGTGGTGCCTGTGACTCAAAGGGGTAGGGCACCAGGCCCATATTGGGGTGGTGGGTTCAAATCCAGCCCCAGCCAAAAAAATAAAAATTGTGGCTGCGGCACCTGTAACTAGATGATTACATCTTGAGAAACTCGGCTATTTGACCTATCCTACTCATGGGGAACGTGAAGAGATATTAAGATAGAACATTAGGATAAAACAAGTTATATCCTCTACCTTATCTCTTTTACTAAAAAGTAAAATTCTAGATAGACCAAAGATTTAAGGATTCATTACAAAATACTAGATAGAAACAAGGATTTTATTGTCCAGTAGTACTTGAGGGAGTACATGTCTCTAGACAGAAGTTTGAATAAGATATTTTAAAGAGGACTTTATAATTTTAAAAATATGAGTAAATTAAAACAATAATACTTTCATTTTAACAATTTTTAAAGAAAATTAGCATTGTTATTTTCAAAAAACAATATGCACGAAAGATGTAGAACTTTCAGAAAGCTAACCAATAATATTTTTTGAAATAGCCATTTTAAATCAGTAAGATGGGGTGGGTATGTTCAAGAATTAGAACCATTTACTAGTATAGTGGCCCAAATATTATGAAAAATTGCTTAATGTTGATTTACCTTACAATTAACATATTCATATTGAATCAATAAAATACTAGTGTAATGTGTGAATAAATATATGTATGTGAATATGTATACCTATATGTGTTTATATGCATACCATGGTTAAGGGGAAAAATACTCTCACATACTGTGGATGGAAATTAAAACATTTAAAGTGCACTTTGTCAATAAATATCAGATTTTAAAACACACATTTGCTTTGGTCTAACAGTTCTATCTTGAGGAATTTAGAAAACCATATAAAGCAATTTTGAATGCAGCATTCCAATTATATAGTAAAAAATATATGCATAAACATACATCAATAAGGTTTTTGTTGTTGTTGTTTGTTTTTTGAGACAGAGTCTTTCTCTGTTGCCCAGGCTAGAGTGCAGTGGCATCCTCATATCTCACTGCAACCTCAAACACCTGGTTTCAAGGAGCCTCCTGCCTCAGCCTTACAAGTAGCTGGGATTACAATTGTGCACCACCACGCCTGGCTAATTATTCTATTTCTTATAGAGACGTGGTCTCACTCTTGTTAAGGCTAGTCTACAAATCCTGGGCCCAAGTGATCCTCTTCCTCAGCCTCCCAAAGTGTTGGCTAGGATTATAGGCATGAGCCACTATGCTCAGCCTTAATAAATTCAGGTATGGAAATAAGGCCAAGATTATTTGCTATTACGTGGGAAAAAATAAATTGCTAGACAGTATGTTCCTTTGATGGATAATGCGTTAAAAATAAAATTGTGCATAAAATACTTTTGGATGACTTCACAATAAACTGTTAGCAAGGTTATTTTTGGAGTGTGGGGGGTTTGGGATCGCTCACTTTTCATTGTCTAATCTTCCATATGGAGGAATTTTTGTGTAAGCATATATGATTTGAATAATGGAAAAAGAAGAAAAAGGCCAATAATTTCTATGAATTTACAAAGGTGAATTCTTCTACACTGAATGGGCTTAGTTAACCTCCTGTTTTTTTTTATTTTTTCATGACTGAATTGTATAAAAATTACATCTTTTTAAAAATATGAAATTGCTAGCGCTAAGCTCATGATTTCTAATGGAGTAGATTTTGCAAAAGTAATGAATTGATAACCAGTAATGTAGGATTCTGGTTTTAACTCTGGTTTCACATTCATGCTTTATAATCTACCATTGGGCCAGCAGTTACACAGTAATGCCTCTGATGCTCAATTTCTTTATCTGCTAAAATTTACTAAGATAATTTTCTTTATATTTTATTTTTATGGGATTAAATAAAAGGAAGCATGAAAAATCAGTTTGCAATTTATTTTTTTGTTTTTATTCTTATTTTATTTTTTAAGAGAGAGTCTCATTTTGTCCCCCCTGGTAGAGTGCCCTGGTGTCATAGCTCACAGATCTTGGGCACAACCGATTCTCTTGCCTCAGCCTCTTAAGTAGCTGGGACTATAGGTGCCCACCACAAAACCCAGCTGTTTTTAGAGGTGGGGTGTCCATCTTACTTTGACTGGTCTGGAACCCATGAGCTCAGGTTCCCAGCATAGTAAGATTACAGGCATGAGTCACCATGCCCAGCCTGCAGTTTATTTTTAAATTTATTCTTACCCATTGTATTTAGATGAGACTGAGCTCCACTATCTTTTTGGCTATGGCAACTAGAGACAAAAATGGGACCAAATTTCATCACTAATTACATGAGTCATCAGGCTTTAGCCTTTACCTTTTAGAGTAAGATCAGAAACAGTTTTCAAATTGTTCTCAATTTGTGAGTATTTCCTATCCCCATGGACAATTTTTCTCAAACTTGATGACCTCTGAGTATCACTGATGAGTAAGACTTTCCCTCATCACAAAGCCAAAAAGTGTCTCCCTATGTGCTGCCAGTTTACTTCCACTTCAGAAGTGCACACTAGGTCCCAGGATGCCTGCAGGCTTGCAATTAGTCTTTTTTATTTTTTTTTCCAAATTGATTTTTATTTTATTTTTTATAAATCATAACTGTATACATTTATGAGTTTATGGGATACAGTGTGCTGATCTGACATACAATGAGGAATGCTTGCATCAAACTGATTAACATAACCATCACCTCACTTATTCGTTGTGGTAAGACATTTATACTCTATTCTTAATAGTTTTAAAATGTACCATGGTATTGTGCTCAATAGGTGAGGTTCCACCAAATACTCTCCCTCCTTCCCCCCCTCACCTCCTCTCCCCTCTCCCTCTCTTTCCCTCCTTCCTTCTGGACTATAGTTTTGTTTTATTATTTGTATGAATGTGTAGATGATTATATATTGGTTTCATAATAGTATTGAGTACATTGGATACTTATTTTCCATTCGTGGGATACTTTACTAGAAAGAATATGTTACAGTTCCATCCATGTAAATATAAAAGATGTAAAGGCTCCATCCTTTTATGGCCACATAGTATTCCATGGTATACATATACTACAATTTGTTAATCCATTCATGAGTCAATGTGCACTTAGGCTGCCTCCATGACTTAGCATTATGAATTAGGCTGAAATGAACATTCTAGTGCATATGTCTTTGTTGTAAAATGATTTTTTATTATCTGGGTAGATACCCAGTAAGGAATTGCAGAATCGAATGGTAGGTCTACTTTTAGTCCCTGAATATTCTCCAAGTTTCTTTCCAAAAAAGGCCATATTATCTTGCATTCCTACCAGAAACGTGGAGGTGTTCCCTTCTCTCCACGTCCACACCAACATCTGCTAGTCTTGATGGCATTGCTGCTACATATTGCTGCCCTCAGTCCCCCAAATTTAGCATAGTTGAGTAACTTTCAAAATAACTCTCAGGTGACAAAATAGCTATACTACATTTGATTATATCCTGCTTTGTTTTGTTTTCCAGGAAATTTTCTCTGAAATTCCAGAGACACAAGTCAGTGGAGATCGGTTGGGCAAATCTGTTTTGCCTTCATGTTTTTAGCAAAGTCGGTCTTCTTTTCCAAAACTTTCATTTTCAGTAGTGTTTCTCTCTTCCCTTGAATTATGATATATTCTAGACTATCCAGAAATCAGCTCCTGGCAGAGGTTTACAAACATCTAAGACATATTGACTGTTAGTGGCAAACACCACATTTGCACATCCTCACAGCATCCACCATATGTACACATACGCACGGGTAAGATACATATACATAAAATATCTTTGTGCCTTTCTAAAGAATAAAAGAGAAAATGACTTTTAGAAGGCATACAAAACAGTTTCCCCAATTCCTATCAGATTTGTAACCCTACTGTTTTCTCATAATAGCTATTCTGTCTACATCTCACAAAGTTCTTATGAAATAAAAAATGCACAAAAATGTCATTGTTCATAATGGGGGAAAACATAACATGTAGAAAACTCACAGCAGTAAAATTATACCTGTATAATTCATTCTGATAACATAAACCAAGATTTACAAGTCACTATTCACTTACCATGGCTTTAGACTTCTATTTGAAATATATTACATTATAAAAAGAGCTGGAGCCTGAGCCTTGTCTTTAACCAAGAGTGTAGGCATGTGCACCATACTGATATTTCAATGGATTAAATAACATTAATTAATTCACTCATTCAGCAAGGCCGCTATTAAGCACAATATGTCTAGGCATTATTTTAACATTTGGTAATTAATCTTGCTAAACCCCTTCAGCTTATGAGATGAAAGAACTTGATCTGGTCCAGAAGACTGCTGTCTAATAGGTACTGAATTCTTATAAGAAATAGGCAATCGAGTGGACATATACTTAAATCAGAGCCTACTATGTAAAGAGAAAATGTTTACATTTCAAAGGCACTTAAGGCTCAGTGCCTGTGGCTCAGTGAGTAGGGCACCAGCCACTTATAGTGAGGCTGGCAGGTTCAAGCTCGGCCTGCGACTGCTGAACAACAATGACAACTGCAACAAAAAAATAGCTGGTTGTTGTGGCAGGCACTTATAGTCCCAGCTACTTGGAAGGCTGAGGCAAGACAATCACTTAAAACCAAGAGTTTGAGGTTGCTGTGAGCTGTGACGCCATAGCACTCTACCGAGGGTAACATAGTGAGAATCTGTCTCAAATAAATAAATAAATAAATAAGCACTTAAAATAAACATATGATATTAAAGACATTCTGAAGATTGTCTTTACTGAACTGTGTTTCAGAGGGTTACATGATTTCTTATGAAATATAAAAATTCATGATCCTGCAGTCTCCAATTTCTCTATTTTCCTCCACAATAAAATAGGAGAAAAGAATTGAAAATCTAATTGCCTAAATTTCCTAAGGAATATGAAAAGAATCTTTGTTTTCCATAATATTCAATCAGTAAACCACTTACCACAGCACTAGGATGAAACTCAGACACTATTCCATTTGACAGTTATTTTGAGATATCTCCTTTGATTTTTTTTTTTTTGAAAATAGTTTGTCAAGATTGGGTGTAAATTATGGCATACATTGTGTGGATCTGTTCCTTTGGGGTAATGTCATCATTTTGTTGAACTCTATGCCTCTCCCTCTCAGTAGTGGTTATGTCTGAGGATGCACAATGTGCTTTGGCTCCCCAAGATATATGCCCCACAAAACTATGATGCCAATGACTGAAGAAATCCTGCTTTTAAGATACCACAGGAATATGACACACCACATGGTCTGTTCAAAGGCTAGCTGACATCGCGCTGGTAGTAGACAGTCCACAGAGGAAATGTGCAGGTTTCACATTAGAGCTTTCTGTCACTGTTTCACTCTGGGACGTAACCAGAGCCATGTGTTTAGTGAGACTGTAAAAAGAAACAGGCTCACACACCCTCATGCATATAAAGGAAAGAGCCTCATCTAAAATTAGCTCCTTAGCACAGATGTATCCACTAGCCACAAATTAAAAGAATCAGTGTGAGAAGAGTGATTGAATGGAAAAATTAAGCTCTGTTTGCCAAAGCTAAAGAACACTGTATACTCGCAAAAATACCTTGCATTTGCATGTGCACTTAGTATTTTCAAAATGTTTACAACTGCTACCTCATGTAATTGTTAACAAGCAATTCATCCATTCCATAGGTAATTAGGGCATGTGCAGCAACTCTCTCTCTTTCTTTATACACACACACACACACACACTCACACACATATAAAATAAGAACAATTAATATGCTTGCTGTGTGCCAGTCTCTATTCTGTGTGCTTCACAATAATAATTTAATTCTCACTCTTAATTTATAAGTTAGACATTATTCATGTCTACATTTTACATCTAAAGAAAATAAAGCAAAGAAAGATTAAATAACCTATTCTAGGAAATAAAGCTAGTAAGTGGGGAGCCAGGCATTATGCTAATATAACCTCAATGATCATACAAGGCTAGAGTAATTTAGTTACTTTGACAAATACCTCGTTGTTGCAATATTATTTTAAAATTAAAATAAGGAAAGTTCATTTTAGAGACCTTACACTACCAATTGTAAAGAAAATAAATAAATGATATTTTAGTCTAATGTGATTTCACCCCTAGGAATAAAGACTTTTTTTTTTTTTTTTACTTTTTAAAAAATTTATTGTTTGGGTTCATTGAATGTACCGAGAATTAGGTTACACTGATTGCATTTGTTAGGTAAAGTCCCTCTTATAATGTGTCCCATCCCCAAGAGGTGTGCCATACACCATAACGCCCAGCCCTCTCCCTCCCTCCTCACTCCCTCATTCCCCCACCCCCCCACCTTGAATTGATTTGAGTTTTTGTCTTATCAGGGTATATATTAGATGGTCTACTGGCTTCATATTAGAATCGAGTGCTTTGGATTCTTGCTTCTCCATTCTTGTGATATTTTACTAAGAAGAATATGTTCCAACTCAATCCAGAATAATGCAAAATATGTAACGTCTCAACACTTTTAATTCTTTTTCAAATTTTTAATTTATGTTTTAAATTGGCACATAAAAATTATATGCATTTATCATGTGCACCATATTCTTTTGAAGTACATAGATTAAATGTAGAACAACTACATGTAAATCCAGCTAATTAACATATGTATTACCTCACAGTGATCTTTTTTTAATGGAGAAAATTTTTACATCTACCCTCCTAGTATTTTCAAGAATTCAATACATATATTGTTAACCATAGTCTCCATGTTATACAATAGATCTCTTAAACTTGTTTCTCCTATTTAACTGAAATTTTCTATCCTCTGACCATTATTTTTTCAACCTCCCCACTTCCAATTATCCCAGCCCTTGATAACCTCCATTCTATTCTCTGCTTCCATGGGATCAATTCTTAAGGTTCCCTCTACAAGTATAATCACGCACTGTTTGTTTTTCTGAGACTAGCTTATTTCACTTAACATAACATCCCCCAAATTCATCCATGTGGTCCTAAGCGACAGAATGACCTTCGTTTTTTATAACTGAGTCTTATTTCATTGTGTACGTATACATACATACCACATTATAACTATCCATTCATCCATCAGTAGGCATTTAGGTGGATCTCATAATGTAGCTGTTATAAGTGATGTTGTAATAAATTTAAGAGTGAAGATATCTGTTTGACATGCTGATTATATTTCCTTTGAATATACATCCAGCAGCATACCTGCTGGATCATACAGAAATTCTAATTTTAACTTTGCAAGGAACTTTCACACTATTTTCCAGAATGACTGCACTAATTTACAAATTTACATTCCCACCAACAGTGTAAAAGAGGTCTCATGTTCTCACATTCTTGCCAACACTTGCTATATTTTTGCCTTTTTTATTCTAATTTGCCTTTCTCTGATGATTAGAGGTTTTGAGTGTTACTTCACAACCTTGTTGATCATCTCTGTCTTCTTTTGACAAATGTTTATTCAGATTCTTTGCCCATTTTTTAATTGGATCATTTGTTTTCTTTCATGGTATTGATTTGTTTAAGGACCTTACATATTTTGAATAAATTCTTTTCCGATCCTGCTATAGGTTGCCTCTTCACTTTGTTGAATGTATTTTTCTCTTTAACTGTGTTGTTATTATTGTTATTATTTGCTAGAGAGATAGAGAAGCTCTTTAGTTTAATCTAATATTATTTGTCTATTTTTGCTTTTTTTTGCCTGTGTACACTTTTGGGGTTTTTTTCAAAAAATTATTATCCCCTTGTGTTTTTTTCTAGTATAATAATTTCATTGTTTTGTGTCTTACATTTAAGTTTTTAAACTTAAATTTAAATTTAAATTTTTGGTTATGGTGTGAGACAAGTGTCTAATTTCATTCTTCTGTATGTAGTGACTCAGTTTCACCAACCATTTACTAAAGAGATTGCCCTTTCTTCACTGTGTGTGTTAGCTGATATGTATGAATTTATTTCTGGGCTTTTTATTCTGTTCTGTTTATTTATGTGTCTTTTCTTATGCCAGTACAATACAGCTTTGGTTACTACAGTTTTTTAGGATATTTTAAAGAAAATTAGCATAATAACTCCATTTTTTCCCCCTCAAGATTAGTTTGGCTCCTGGGATCTTTTGTGTTTCCACCTTAATTTTAAGATTTTCTTTTTCTATTCCTGTGAAAAGGATTATTGGACTTTTGGTAGACCTTACACTGAATCTGTAACTCTCTTTGGGTAGTACAGTGCTGATTCTTTTCAATCTATAAACACAGGATATATTTCCATTACTTTTCTCTTCTTTAATTTCTTTCATCAACATTTTATAGTCTTTAATGGATGTACATTTTATCACCTTGTTATAAATTTATTCTTAAGTATTTCACTTTTGTATTTATGGTTAACAGAATTGTTTTCTTGATTTTTTTTTCAGATAGTTTGCTGTCTAAGAGGTTTTGATGTCATCTTTTGGGTTTTTTATATATAAAATTATGTCAACTGCAAACAGATACTTTAACTTATTCCTTTCTAATTTGGATGCCTTTTATTTCTTGCCTAATTCATCTGGCTAGGATCTCAAGTACTGTGTTGAATAGAAATTGTGAGAGTAGACATCCTTGAATTGATCCAAATTTTAGAGGAAAAGCCTTCATCTTTTCCCCATTAAGGAAAATGTTATCTAAGGACTTGTTATATAGCATCTTTATTTTAGAGAGGTATATTTTGTCTATACCTAATTTGCTCAGAGATCTTTTTTATCATAAATAGATATTAAATTTTGTTAAATTCTTATTCTGCATTTGAAATAATCATGTTTTTGCCCTTCAGTCTGTTAATGTGATGTATCACTTTTATTAATTTGCATATATTGAACTATCCTTGAATTTCTGCAATGAATCCCACTTTATCATGGTAAATGGTGCTGTTGAACTTAGTTTGCCAGTGTTTGATTGGGGATTTTTGCATTTCTATTAATCAGGAAGATTGGCCTGTAGTATTCTAATAGAGATTACCTTAATCACACTTATTAAAAGGTTCATGAATGTTTTCAGATATTTATTCAGAGACACACCTTTCAATAGTATAGGATTGGTAGAAAGCAACAGTAATAGAGGCAATGTTTTCCCTAATATCCCACTTTGGCCATAAGACCAATTCACACAAATAAATTATGACACATGGTGACTTTGAAGAGAAATTCTCCACCATCTGTTTGTTTATCTGCCTACTGGAAATTATTAACCAGACAATTTTGCACACATTTTCATAAGGATAGAAAAGCTACCAGCCGATTTGGAACATCCATTTAGATTATCATCAGTGGTCTAATCATGTTTTAAGATTATGAATTTTAAGAATTATTTATTTAAAAGTTTCCTAAACTATTTGAGTTATTACAATTTTCAAATATAACACTCATAATCCAATGTCTCTTGCAGCAATTTGGATAGAACTGGAGACCATTATCCTAACTGAAATATCTCAGGAATGAAAAAAGAAATACCACATATACTCACTTATAAGTGGGAGCTAAACAAAAGACATATATGGTTATATGGCAGTGTGATGTACATTGAAAACCAAGATGAATGGAGGGATAAAAATGTGCCTATCAGTACAATACATACTATTCTGGTGACAGGTATACTGAAAGCTCTGGCTTCAGAATTATATAATTCATCCATATAACAGAAACACTTATATCCTCAAAACCTATTTAAATAAAAAAAATTAAAAAAGAGAAAAATACCGTATTTCTAAACAGTATATGACTTTTGTTTGTGTATACATGTGGAAGTATAAATGGAGGGTTTTTCTTTTTTTTTTTTTTTTTCATTTTTCTTAGCTTTTGAGGCTTTGCTTAATTTTCCCACCAGCTCTTCCATGCAATTAAAGAAACATTATAGGTTTAAAAAATCAGTACAGCATATAATATTACCCCAGACCATAGCCAGAGACTCTTCCTTCTTGCAACAATGGGGGCTAGTTTGCTGTCCTGGGGAGCTTATCTTGCTCTGTAAACTTACATCTTGCTCTTGCTCTGTAAAGCTATCTTTCTCTTCCTCAATTAACTTTATTTCATGCTAAATAAATAAGTCACCTCACCCTAAGGGTTACTTCTAAAATAAGAAAATGAGGATATATAATTCCAAAATGTAACAATTAAGGAAAAAGCCCCACAATCTAAATAAGTACAATTTAAAAATAGAAAATGGCCTAATAATTGGGCAATAGAAAAATCCTATATATTTCAATAATCTCAAGAAACTTATATCCCCATGAAGACTTGTATATACATGTAGCAATATGGAAAACTGGATATCCAGAGAAACTTTTCAAATGAAGAATCTAATAAAGAAAAAATAACTTATTAAATGATGGCTAGAAGATACACAAATAAATAGAATAGAAAATGCATTTTTTTTTTATGTTTTAGAATATTGAAAGGGAAATGTTAATTTTATGTTTTAGAATATTGAAAAGGAAATCTTAAAAATCAAAAGAAATAAATATATTTTAAAAATTTAATAAAAGGTGATAGTGATTGAAGATAGACAATGTATATCCAAAATATCATAAGAGCATTTCCTGAAGAAGAAAACCAAACCATGATTAAAAAAAAACAAATACAAAGAAAAAACAAGCTATATTTAACAAACTTTCCCTAAGCTGAGAAAAAGGAAATTTATTTTGAAAAAACACACATTGAGTACCTAAGAATTTTATTACAGAATACCAACACCAATACTTTAGTCTATTAAAATATTAAACTTACAAAAAAAAAAAAAAAGGTTTACAAAAGCTCATGTGGGCATTACAAGAAAAAAAAAAACAGTAAATAACAAATTACATCAAGACATTAACCTTGTATGATTTATTAAACATGAAAGAGTATATATATGTGTCAGTTATAGAAGTAAATCTAAGAAGTCAACCCAAGTTCAAGAGGCACATAAAAAGTACATGCTGTTGCTAAGTAAGGAGTTTCAAAAATGTTTCATGACACTTTGTTTAATTGATGAAAAGAGGGTTGCTAACAAGACATTGCTAGACCCCAGGAGGAGGCGTGGCCCTTCTGGCTTCTGCTCTATGGCCTGCGAAATAGAAACTTTCCTGTTCTCTTTCGATCTTACTCATCATGGTCAAACCACAGCAAAAGGAGTAGGGTAGGTGGAAAAGAGAAGGTCTTTACTATTCAGAGGTGAGGAAGGGGAAGCAATCAAAGACACTGAGATGGTGTGACAAGTGAAGCGGGGGATCCAGGAGATGGTTGTGCCCTCAAAGCAGAGAGCGATTTCAACAGAAAAAGGAGGAAAGCATCTTTAAAGGCTGGAAATACCACAAGACTATGAGGAAAGGACCGAGGAAGGGGAAGGGAGGGGGGAGGTTTGGGTGAAGGGAGGGTGATGGGTTGGGCCACATCTATGGTGTATATTTTTATCTATAATAAAAAAAAAATAAAATAAAATAAAAAATAAAGGCTGGAAATAGATTAGGGAAGTCAAAAACTGAGAACTGGCCATTGGATTTAGTAAGAAAATTTTTGTTGGTGACCTTAAATAAGAGCAATTTTAGTGTCTAGAGCAAAGGCCTAATTAGAAATGTTTCGAGAAAAATTGAAAAAAGAAATAGAGACATGTCCTTTCAGCTCTTGGTGGAGAAGGATGTGAGGCACAGGACATATTCCTATTTGTTCTGAGGTAGAAGACAAGAGAAGAGGAAAGAGAGAGAAATAAACTCTCAATAAGAAAGACAAGTTTCATTTTTTGAAGCGTGTTTCTGTGATTGTTTAAAATGTGAAAAGGTAATTATCCAGAAGCCAACACAAGGAAATCTTAATTTGGAGATGATTATTAATAAATTATTGATTCAGTTTGATAATTATAGATCAAGTGGCAGATGAGTTAATTGACTTGATAAGTGATAAATCTTACCCCTGTCCTCCTCCTTTAATTAAATCTTTATATCAAAATGTTAATTTTTAGATGCTTATTAATGAAAATGTCACACCTGCATATTATCTATTTTTTTACAATCTAAAGAATTTAGTTTCTCTGGCTTAGTTTGTTCTAAGCAGAACACTGAGGGTTCTGCTTTTATTTTTCTGAAACACAAAGGGTTTATTCCAGTTCCACTTTTTTAGCTAAATGCCTGGGGTATTTGATGCCCCAATTATCCTGATTTGATTTATCCACATTTTGCAACTCCTTTGAAACCTCATGTATACCCAAGAAGATATACAACTATTACATACCCTTAAGAGTTTAATACATATTATTATATAAAATTATTCAATAAAGTGGTCAACACAAAGGAATTCACTCAAAGACATGCCATTTTCTGCACCTTATGAATATCATTTGACAAGTTACTATTAATACACATATTTTACTCACTCCAAACTGTATATACAGAATAGATCTGATCCACTCACAACCTCCAAAAAGTGTGAATCAAATCTAAAATTATTCCTATTCTGCCAAAACTTCATTACTTCCATCTACCACTATCGATACAGTAATTCCATACATATCTCATTTCAACCCTCATCATTTACTGCATTACAGCGCTCAAGTGCTTATGCTTTCTGGATTATTCACATTTCTTTAAAGCATTCAAGTCTTGCCAAAGCCTTCAAGTCTTAAGGAAATCCCCGGAGGGGTTATAAATTGGATGAAACCAATAAGCTGCAAGTGCTTTTATGTAACTACATTTTCTGCCAGGCTCCAGGCTATTTAATCATCATTGTTGAAAGGACAGGCATCTACCTGAAACAATCTGACCATAACTTAAAAGGGAGATTGAATTAAGCAGCGTTTTTACTGTTATTTGCTTAAAAGGGTGAAAATAATTGTTTTAGGAAAAAAAAAGTGACACTAACAAAAAAAAAAAAAAAAACAATGAAAACTGCACTTCTCCAAGGACTGATGCAGATATTTATATGATCTGAAAAGAAACCAGAGTATTGCACAGATATTTGATTAAATATTTAAATTCTAAATCTCAAATGCGGGTGTTCCCAAATCCTGCCCTATAATCAGTTTATAAGGATAAGATAGATATAGGAGGTTAACAACAGCAACACATCATGATGACCCTGATGGGACTAACTGCCTTCCACCATTCCTCAGCTGATAAGGTAGAAGCAGAAGAGAGACACAGGAAAACACCCCGACAAGGCTAACCAAGTTAACTCTTTGCCAGGTCTGTTTGCTGCTTCAGAGGTACATTCAGATACAAGAAGCTGCAGATGTATTGCTGCAGGAGGAGATCTCAATGAGAAAGGAACCGTTCAATTCTGTTCTCTCTCATCCAGGCTGCAAGCCTCTGCAGGGTGAATATAGGAGCACTAGAATTTAACACAACTGAAAGGTAATTTAGTGACTGGTTTAGGCTCATGCCAGATGCTACAACGATTGTATTGGCAATTAAAAAGGGCACTGTATTCTCAACTTAAGAGATCCAATGAAGAAAAAATGTTAAGTGTTAGATTTTTTTAGTTTTTATTTATATATATTTTCAAACTTATAGGAAATTATCAAGCATATTAGCATATTACAAAGATTCTAAAATGCTCTATAATAGTCAATATTAACTCATTTTACCATTTTGCAATATTTCTTTTATTTCTGGCTATTTATAATACTATTTCTTAACTATTTGAAAGCACAGAAATTATACTTCTTACCATGAAACAGTTCAGTACCTACTTCCCAGTAACAAGGACATGTTGTTTTTTAAATAGTAAAATAATCACAATCAGATAAATTGGTATTGATACGTGCTATTATTTAATTTATGGTAAATATTCAAATTTAATTTATTGTCTAATGCCCATATGCCTTCCTTCCACCCCCCGTTTAGATACAATCAATGATCATGCATTGCATTTAGTGGAAATGCTTTTTTTAAAATTCTCATTAATCTACTACAATTCCTCTGTTTTTCTGTCCCTGTGATTCTGACAAAGCACAGGGCAGTAAATTCATAGACCGTCCCTCTGTTTACGTTTTTTTGATAGTTCTTCATGATCAGATTCATGTAGTGTATTGCCAGTAATATATCAGAAGTATATTTGTATCCTTCTCACTGTACTACATCAGAAAGCAAATAGTATCAATTTGCACCATTATTGGGGTTATAATTTAGTTTATAATATTAAAATAGAATCTACTATGTTGTACTTATTACACCATAAAGTTGCTATTTTTGTCTTTGCAATTAACAAATTTTGGTGAGACACTTAGATATTAGGTGATATACTTTTTCTCGAGAATTACAAACCTACTTATTTTATACTCTACTGTTGATTTTTACCTGAATAACTCATTGCAAACATGGTTGTGAAATAGAGATAGTCTAAATCCTTTGTTGTTTATGTATTTTGGTTAGCATTTCTCTTTTTCTCCATGAAATTGTAAACTTTTATATATATTTTTAAAATATGAAAGATGGTATTCTAGAGTCATTCTCATTAAAAAGAATAGCTGGAATCATTTTTATTTGTTCTTTATTGTTGACTTTTATCAGCGTAGTAAGATACATAGAAGAAATGAATGAGAAAAGGAGATAATATGCTCTGTTCATAGTCCATCATGTGTTATGTAATTAAAGGAAATAAACAACTGTACAGTACTTACTCTGATTATTAATATAATAGTATGACAGTGTAGCTATATATAATTTAAATGGGCATAATTCAATGGCCAATTGATTTAATACCAAAATTTATCTTGATATATTATGAATAAACATGTATTATTTATACCCAAAATAATAAAATTAAGTCATTTTATATAGGTAGGAAAATATAAATTATTGACAATCCAAACTGGAAACATATGGATTTAATGTAAATAAAATTACAAAATTTCATACTATATAATATATTATATTGAAAAATGGAGAGGTGTTTTTTTCTTACTCTGTTTTTGTGCTGCTATAACAGAATATCTGAGACAAAGTAATTTATAAAGAACAGAAGTGAGTAATCAAGGTACTGACATCTGGTACCTGGGGAAGTTCTTCTTTTTGTGACCTCACATGCAAAAGGCAGAGGGGAGACAGAGTATACTGTACCCTTACCTGACAGAAAAGTCAAAGACAGTAAACCTCTTCCTTTTTATCATGACATTAATACATTCCTGAGAGCAGACCCCTCATGACCTACCATCAGGCCCTACATCTTCATAACATTTTTGCATGTGGGATCAAATTATCACATGAGCTTTGGAGGAGATGAAAATATTCCAACTATAGCATATATACGTGAAGTTAAATATAAATAAAGTGAATTTTTCTAAATTATGTTTTATACAATAATTAGAATCAAAATTCTAAAAGATTATTTTGAGAATGGTATGCAGAAGACATGAAAATGTTTTAAAAATTGTATTTAAAGAATAAATACTCTCTTTAAAGAATACATAATTAATGTGTTTTCCTACTTATTTTAAACATAATAAAAATTTAAATAGTATGCTGCTTACATCAAAGTAGAAATATAAAGGAAAAACATTGATATCACAAAATGTCTCCATTATAAACAAAACCAATATTGAATAATTGAAAAATTTAAAATGAGTGGATTATGGATTATTTATTACATGGCCTCATAAAAATTACAGAGCAAAATTTTGAGACCAAATGGATAAATTCTCACTTTATATTATAGTTAAAATTTCTTTTTAGGTGAGCTAATTAAATAACTTGTTCAAGGTAAAGATAAAATAAAATTCCTCAGTAAGAGTTTATTCATTTTAGTCTCAAATTCATATACACCTATAAGAATAATGTAAATATCCCCCAGAAAAACAATGTCCTCAATGAAATGAGCTAATTTTTTTTTTTTTTTACTGTTTCTCACATAGTTTAGATGGGACATTTTTATTTTTTATTTTTTTTATTTTTTTTATTTTTTAAGCAGGAACTCAACTTTATTGTGTCAAGCAGCCGCTTATATAGAGCATGGGGAAGGGGCTGGGAAAGAAGGCAGGGGATGAGGTGCGTGACAGGGTTGGGCCAGTGGCATGGTACCATGTTGGCTGTATCTAGGTAGAGGCAGTTTCAGGCCGGGCCTTGCTGAGTCATTGCTACACAGAAGTAGCTCGATGGATCTACTTCTAGTCAGGCTCAGGAAGTTGCACTAGGCCTCAGGCACATGGCAGGGCCCAACAATTCC
>CAUYPK010064206.1:0-21080 GCA_963574355.1 Loris lydekkerianus | reverse complement strand
ATACATGTACCACAATTTGCTAGTCCATTCGTAGGTCTTTGGGCACTTGGGCTTCTTCCATGACTTAGCAATTGTGAATTCGGCCGCAATAAACATTCTGGTACAGATGTCTTTGTTATATTGTGATTTTTTGGTCTTCTGGGCATAAACCTAGTGCAACAACCACTCTTAAGTTTCAAAATGTAAATCTCACAAAGGACAAAGAAAGGCTGATGACCTTTTTTAGATGAAAAGAGACAAGAGGCAGGACAAAGAAATGCAACATGTGAACCTGGACTGGATCTTAGATTGGGAAAAAAACTGATATACAATTTTTTTTTTTTTTAGTATAATTGGCAAAATTTGAACATAGACTATATGTTGGATAATGGTGTTGCATCCAGGTTTAATTTCCTAAACTTGATAACTTTGGCACAGTTATGTTAAAGAGTTTCCTTACAGGTATATTTTTTAAAGAGTCCTAACAGCAAATAATATCTATCTATTTATACATATACAGAGAGAAAGCAAATGTGGTAAAACTTTAATAGCTGGTGAATCTCTGGCAGACCCAGAGTCGCGGGTAAGCAGGCCAGCTCAGCACTGTGCTGCAGGCGCTGCTGAGCCCGCAGCAGAAGTCCTTTGTTGCACAGTCCCTGGCAGAGCCAGAGTCTCTCCACACAGCTCAGCCCTAGGGCCCTGCTCTCCTGCGGGCACTGCAGCTGGCGGCCCTTTCACCTCCACCCACCTTCCCTGAGGCTGATTTGCCTTAAACTCCCTAAAATCTCCACAGCCCTGGTTTCTGCTGCGAACGGTCTCTAATTATAAAAGATGACAAAGCCCGGCCACAGCAGCTGCCTGCTCCAGGAGCTAAAGAAGCAGAGAGAATGGGGTTTTACTCTGCGACGCAATTGATGACATTTACTTTCAAGCACACAGAGCAGTTCTAGCTGCCTGCAGCTATTTTAAAGTGTTTTTCATGAGCCATCGTCTTAGTACTGAACAACTGAATCTCAGCAACGTGAAAATTAGTGCAAAGTGTTTTGCTCTCATTTTGCAATTTATGTATTTAGGAAAAATTATGACAGCTCCCTCCAGTTTTGAGCAGTGCAGAGTGGCAATGAACTACCTGCAGCCATACAATGTTACTGACTGCATAGAAGACACACACCAAACAGACTGTTCTAGTCGGAAAAGTACATCTTTTGCTTTCATCAAGCAGAACAGCAAAATGGTATTTGGGGTAGGAATATATGAAGATCCTGTGGCTAGAAATGGCAATGAAGAACCAGGGGGACAGATAGGGACGCTCAAGCAGGGACCATGGCAGACGGCAGCTCGGAGACGGTGGCTCAGAACAGGCTAACAGTCACATCGTCAAGATGGAAGTGGACTACAGCACTACAGTGGATGTGCCTGCTCAAGTGCAAGAAGCTGACTAAGACAAGGAAAGTGAGACTAGAAAAAGTTGAGTCACATGCCCCAAGATCACACAGCTAGAAAAGTGGTGGAGCCAGATGTGGACCCAGGCAGACGGATTTTAGAGCTTATGCTCTTACCCACCATGCTGTTTTGCCTCCTGAGCCAAGTGTGATGAGAACCTGAACTTCTGAGCACCTGCCCAGGAAAAGGAAGCAAAAACTCTTTATCTCTAGTTCAACTTTGACATTTGGGGTGAAGGCTGAGCTTTGTTAGTGCTGCTAATTTGAGTGAGAAATCAGAATTAAGGATTTCTTTTCTTTTTTTAGAATGTAAGAGTATGAGTTTATTTTATATTAGGGAAAGGGAAGAGAAGGTTGGGAAGAGATGAGAGAGAGAGAGCAGAGAGCAGGGAGTGAGAGAAGGGAAGACAGTAGTGGAGAAAAGGACTGAGAGAATGGTGTGGCATCTCAAAGAAAGGAAGGAAGAATGCCAGCCAGAAATCTGGATTTCTTGTTTTTATTTTATTTTATTTTTCTAATAAATATGGATTTCTTTATGAAATATTTTATTACTTGGAAACTGGACACAAATCACTTTTAAAATAACTATTTGCCTCAGCCTCCGGAATAGCTGGGACTATAGGCACCTGCCACAACTGCCTAGGGTTTTTTTTTTTTTTTCTATTTTTAGTAGAGATGTTATCTCACTCTTGCTCAGGCTGGTCTTGAGCTGTGAGCTCAAGCAATCCACCCGCCTGAGCCTCCCAGAGTGCTAGGATTACAGGCTTGAGTCACTGCACCCAGCAGTGGCAAGCATTTTGAAACTTAAAAGTGGGTGAACATGTCTAGCTGCCCAGATCAAGACACGTTTAAGAGTGCCATGATGGAAGAAACTGAGATTACAGACAAAAGCATTTTTGTAGTCTACGTGGAAAAGGATTTTATCAGTGGTGTCACTTAACAGAACACTATACTGTCCATACTAAGGAAAAACTTGTTAGACATGTGGAAGAGAAGGTCAGTTGTGGCTGCACAATATGCACAAAGGCATGGTCAGGCATCTCTGCTCCATTTTTTGAAACATTGTCTCATTATGTTGCCCTTGGTAGATTGCCATGTTGTCACAGCTCACAGCAACCTCAAACTCTTGGGCTTAAGCTATTCTCTTGCCTCAGTCTCCCAAGTAGCTGGGACTACAGGCGCCTGCCACAGTGCCTGTCTCCTTTTTTTTGTTGTTGTAGTTGTCACATTGTTGTTTAGCAGCCCTGGGCAGGGTACGAACCTGCCAGCCCCAATGTATGTGGTTGGCGCCCTAACCATTGAGTACAGGTGCCAAGCCTAAACTTTAGTTTTTTAATCAACGAAATGATGACCTCACTATTTCTATGTGTTTCTTTTAAAAGGTTTCCCATGAAATTGTAAACTCAACATCATTGGCCATTCCTGTTATATTAAAAAAGTTCTTTAAAGTAATTATTTTGAAAAAAAATAATTATTTGAAACTATTGCATTCACTTTTAGTTTTGGGAGGTTTTTTTTTTCAGTTGAACAGTGAGTTAGCTGCTATTTATTCCCCTTATCATCAATAAAATTCATACTCTTAAATTGATAAGTTTATTAGGCAAGTTAGGTGCACTAATTCTAACTTTTAAGGTTGACATGGGCTCAAACTGGGCCTAAAAAGGTTGATGGACCAGAGGAAGTCTTATAAATGAGTATTTCCTCTATTTCAAAACATATTATCATTTAATAATTATATTTAAGATTTATATTAAGTGTAAATCCCAATGACTTCTTCCACTTGAAAAATTAGGGGCAATAAGCCATTTTGTTTTATGATATTAAATTTAATTATGGGCTCATAATTGAGCCTGTGGCTCAAGCGGCTAAGGCGCCAGCCACATACACCTGAGCTGGCAGATTCGAATCCAGCCTGGGCCTGCCAAACAACAATGACAGCTGCAACCAAAAAAATAGCCAGGTGTTATGGCGTGCGCCTGTAGTCCCAGATACTTGGGAGGCGGAGGCAGGAGAATTGCTTGAGCCTAGGAGTTGGAGGTTGCCATGAGCTGTGATGCCATATCACTCTACCCAGGGTGACAGCTTAAGGCTGTCTCAAAAAAAAAAAAAAAAAAAAATTGAATTATGATAGTGAACTTTAAAAGACATATATTGCATTCATTAAAAATATTTAATTTAAAATATTCTGATTTTAGCCAAGCAAAGTGGCTCACACCTGTAATTCTAGCACTCTGGGAGGCCGAGGCGGGTGGACTGTTTGAGTTTGAGACCAGCCTGAGCAACACCGAGAGCTTGTCTCTAAAAAAATAGCTGTGTGTTGTGGGGCATCTATAGTCCCAGCTACTTGTGAGGCTGAGGCAAGAAAATAGCTTGCGGGCAGCACCTGTGGCTCAAAGGAGTAGGGCAGTGGTCCCATATATCGGAGGTGGCAGGTTCAAACCCGGCCCTGGCCAGAAACTGCAAAAAAAAAAGAGGGGGGGGCAGTGCCTGTGGCTCAAAGGAGTAGGGCACTGGCCCTATATGCCAGAGATGGTGGGTTCAAACCCAGCCCCCGCCAAAAACTGCAAAAAAGAGAAGAAAAGAAAATCACTTGAGCCCAAGAATACAAGGTTGCTGTGAGCTATAATGCCATGGCATTCTACCGAGGGTGACAAAATGAGACTCTGACTCAAAACATACATACATACATAATAAAATCTTTTTATTTCTAAAGTGTGTTAGTTTATCAACTTTTTGTTTAGAATTTAATAGCTCTCTAGGAAGAATGACATCTGAAAGCAAATAATTTTTTCACCTTTAAAATTACATACTTTTAGAACTTGGAGATTGAAAAATCTAATAAAATAATTATTAAAAAATTGATGAATCAAGTTATCGGCTTCCACCATTAGGTAAAATCCAGCTACTTCTTGAAGTTCCCAGGGACATTCTGAAAAACAAATATCTTCCTCAGGATTGTGCTTTAAGTGCAGCAGATCAGGCTAATTGGCAAGGTGGTCAGCCTGAAGGTCTTCACTGGAAGTCTGACTGCCTAGGATTTTTCCTGAACATCCAGTTTCACAGTTGCTCCCAAGACCTAATGCCTGACCTGAGCCTACCTGCAAAAAGTGGACAATCACTGGAAAGTCTGGATACCCCCTGGACGCAGTCCTGGAAAGCAAATCTCTGGGTTATTTTTCCTAATGGAAGGCAGCCCACGCAGCTCCTCCCCCTGCAAGAAGCAGTCAGAGAGATGCCACGCCCATCACCCTACCTCCTTATAATAAACTAAAAAGGCTAGTATGATAGAATCAGGTGTACCTGCCCAAATAAACCTGCCCCACCCAGGCAGGGTCAGGTTTATGGCCCTCCCAGGAAATAGGAATGCCACCAATTGCTGCCCTCCCTGACCCTTTAAATCCCCATCCACCATAACCCACGTGTAGAATTTCTTTCTTGATTTTACCCACCTGTATCCAGGTGGAAATAAAGACCACATTATTTCTACAAAAAAAAAAAGTTGATAAATCTAGATGAAGGGTGTATGGTTATTCACTGTACACGTACTATTTTTACAACTTTTCTCTAGGTTTGAATGTTTAAAAAAATAGTAGAGAGTCTAAGTCAAGAGTCTTTGTTTTCTTATGACTCTATCCTGATAAATATAACCAAGTTTTTAGTGTTTCACATGGAAATTTCTTGGCTTATGATGACTAATTTTTAAAATATGTATATATTTTTTGAGACAGAGTCTTGCTTTGTCACCTTCGGTAGAGTGCCGTAACATCACAGCTCACAGCAATCTCCAACTCTTGGGTTTAAGGGATTCCCTTGCCTGAGCCTCCCAAGTAGCTGGGACTACAAGCGCCTGCCACAACACCTGGCTATGTTTTGTTGCAGTTGTAATTATTGTTTTAGCTGGCCTGGGCCAGATTCAAACCCTCCATCCTCGGTGTATGTGGCTGGTGCCGTAACTGCTGTGCTACGGGTAACAAGCCTAAAATATTTTAAAATTAATTTATGTTTCCCCATATGTTAGCATTTTTAGAAGTCTCATTAGTGAATTTTGCCAAATGACCAATTTACTGACTTTACCAAATTTACTGATTTACCAAAATTATTTTGCTTTTAGCCTGTATAAAGCTTATAGCAGTTCATCTGATAAGATGATATTAAGAGCCTTTTTATTGCAAAGTTAAATGGCAAGGAAGAAAAGAAAAACAAAGCTTAGAAGAATTTTGCCAAGTTTTAATTACTTGGTTTTTACTTGCACCCTCTCTAAGCCTTTAGTATTGGTGCATTTATTTCATTATATAGGAACATTTGCTAGCCATGAACAATGTGCACAAATTTGGAATTTCTAAAAACGAAAGTAAAGAAAAATCTTATTTCTGGACTGAGCAAATCCTTAACACAGTTGAAGATCAGCTCCCTGAAACTATAGCTAGATATAGTTAGGTCAAAATAAGGACCCTCTACTGAGTGAAAGAAAGGGAAAAGAATTCGTCCACAGCCTAGCCTGAGCTGCATATCCCAGAGCAGGGAAGCTGGGGGGCAAAGAGAAGCCTGGAGAGGAAGAGGAATGCCTAAAGACCCCAGAATCCTGGCTCCCCAAGTCTTTCAGGACTCTACCTCTAGCCAGTATAAACTGGGGCCATCTTTTTTAAAAGAAACAAGTTTTAGGCAAATGGGGAAAATTGTGTGCTTTATGTAAATTTGTTTAGCTTTGGAAAGTTACACAATTGGTCATTCAGCAAATCAATATTAGAACCCTTGGCTCCCTGCACAGGGAAGGCAAGGTCTAATAAGGAGTGAGCCGATAGGTCCAGTCTTTGCATCCAGGAAGAATTCAGCTTCAAGTTCCCCTGTCCACCCAAAGCAGATTCTCTAGACAGAGAAAATTGATGGCCGGGGACTTAGAGACCAGTAGTGGTCCTTTAAACTGGCTAGCTGAGATGGGCAGGTGAAGGCAGGAGCTATGCCTGCAAGCCTGTCATGTCTTCTGCAGCATCCTCAGCATCTAGCGCAGTGTCTTGCACACAGTAGAAACTCAAAACTCTGTTGAATGAATTAATAAAGGAATGAACAAATTCTGAAATTAAAAGAAGACTAGAACAGAAAAATTTAGAACAAAGGAAAAAAGCAATGCAGAAGAGGCACAGAAAGTTACAGTAAGGTGTCAAAGAAAAAGTCTACTTGCAGCAGAAAACAGTGGCAAAGGATGTAGAAGAGGAAAAATTGGGCAGAAAAGGGAAGAAAAACTGTACTGTATATATAACTAGTTAAAGGGAGCTACTAGTTATTAGAAATGAATTATTAGCTGATTAGTTATATCTAATACATATTATCTATTTCTATCTAGAAACAACTAATATTTATAAATAAAAGATGATTTCAAAAAACAGATCATGCCAAATCATAGAGACAACAGAAAAACAAGAAATACTTCAAAATCATTCTACTTCATCTGGATACACATGATATTAAAATTGGAAAAAATATATTATTATAAAGGGAAATTACAAACATATTTCACTTATAAATGAGGATGCATATTAACATTAACAAGTTGAATTAAAAATTAATGTTCAATATACTTTGGTCAAAATTAAATCCAATTTATGTGAGAATTAGTCACTATTTTCTTTTTTTTTCCTTTCCCTCCCTCCCTCTTTCTCTGTCTATTCTCCTCTTCCCTCACCCCCCACCATGTCATTAATTGTCATTAATTGTCCTCATATCAAAGGTGAACACATAGGATTCATGCTTCTCCTATGATGCTTCACTAAGAATAATGTGTTCCACCTCCATCCAGGTTAACACAAATGCTGCAAAATCTCTATTTTTTTAATGGCTAAATAGTATTCCATGGTATACATATACCACAGCTTGCCAATCCATTCCTGAGTTGAGGGGCATTTAGGCTGTTTCCACATTTTAGTGATTGTAAATTGAGCTGTGATAAACAGTCTAATACAAGTCTTTATAATAAAAGGGTTTTTTTCCTTCTGGATAGATGCCCAGTAATGGGATTGCAGGATCAAACGGGAGGTCTAGGTTAAGTTCTTTAAGGTTTCTCCATACTTCTTTCCAAAAAGGTTGTATTAGTTTGCAGTCCCATCAGCAGTGTAAAAGTGTTCCTTTCTCTCCACATCCGCGCCAGCATCTGCAGTATTGGGATTTTGTGATATGGGCCATTCTCGCTGGAGTTAGATGATATCTCAGGGTGGTTTTAATTTGCATTTCTTTAATAATTAGGGATGATGAGCATTTTTTCATGTGTTTGCTAGCCATTAGTCTTCCTTAAAAAAGGTTCTGTTTATCTCTCTTCTCCATTGATGTATGAGATTGTTGGTTTTTTTCTTGTGGATTAATTGAAGTTCTGTATAGATCCTAGTTATTAAGCTTTTGTCTGATTCAAAATATGTAAATATCCTTTCCCATTGGGCAGGTTGTCTCTTTGCTTTGGTTGTTGTCTCCTTGGCTGTACAGAAGGTTTTCAGTTTAATTAAATCCCATTTGTTTATTATTGCTGTTGTTGCTATTGCCATGGCAGTCTTCTTCATAAAAGTCTTTCCCCAGGCCAATATCTTCCAGTGTTTTTCCTAATCTTTCTTTGAGGATTTTTATCATTTAATGCCTTGAATTTAAGTCCTTTATCTATCTTGAATCAATTTTTGTGAGTGGAGAAAGGTGCAGGTCCAGTTGCAATCTTTTACATATGGATATCCAGTTCGCCCAGCACCATTTATTGAATAGGGAGTCTTTCTCCCAGTGGATGTTCTTGTTTGTTTTATTAAAGATTAGGTGGTTGTAAGTTGTTGGTTTCATTTCCTGGTTTTCTATTCAATTCCAAATGTCTGTGTCTCTATTTTTGTGCCAGTACCATGCTGTCTTGACCACTATGGCCTTGTAGTACCGCCTAAAATCTGGTATGGTGATACCCCTGGCTTTGTTTTTATTACTAAGAACTGCCTTAGCTATACGGGAATTTTTCTGGTTCCATACAAAATGCAGAATCATTTTTTCCAATTCTTGAAAATAGGATGTTGGTATTTTAATAGGGATGGTGTTGAATTGGTAGATTGTTCTGGAAAGTATAAACATTTTAACAATGTTGATTATTACCAGCCAGGAGCATGGTATATTCTTCCATTTGTTAAAGTTTCTGCTATTTCCTTTCTTAGGGTTTCATAATTTTCTTTATAGAGGTCCTTCACCTCTTTTGTTAGGTGTATTCCTAAGTATTTCATTTTCTTTGGGGCTATGGTGAAGGGAGTTGTGTCCTTAATTAGCCTCTCATCTTGGCTGTTGTTGGCATATACAAAGGCAACTAACTTGTGGACATTGATTTTATATACTGAGACATTACTGTATTTTTTGATGACTTCCAAGAGTCTTGTGGTTGAATCTTTAGGGTTCTCTAAGTATAAGCTCATTTCATCAGCAAAGAGGGAGAGTTTGACCTTCTCTGCTCCCATTTGGATATCCTTTATTTTCTTGTCTTGCCTAATTGTATTGGCTAGAACTTCCAGCACTATGTTGAATAATAATGATGACAGAGGACAACCTTGTCTGGTTCCAGTTCTAAGAGGAAACGCTTTCAGTTTTACTCCATTCAGTAAAATATTAGCTGTGGGTTTGTCATAGATAGGTTCAATCAGTTTAAGACATGTGCCACCTATGCCTACTCCTACTCCTCAGTGTTCTAATTAGAAAAGGATGCTGGATTTATTGAATGCTTTTTCTGCATCTATTGAGAGGATCATACGGTCTTTGGTTTTGCTTCTGTTGATACAGTGAATAATGTATATGGACTTGCATATATTAAACCAGCCTTGCATCCCTGGGATGAAACCTGCTTGATCATGATGTATAACTTTTTTGATGATAAGCTGTAATCTATTGGCTAGGATTTTGTTGAGAATTTTTGCAACTATATTCATTAGTGAAATTGGTGTGAAATTTTCCTTTTCGGTTGGGTCTTTTCCTGGTTTTGGTATCAGGGTGATGTTTGCTTCATAGAACGCGTTGGGGAAGATTCCTTCCTCCTTAATTTTTTGGAATAATTTCTATCTATTAGTCTATTTTTTGAGACTTTGGAAAAAAAAGTAAGAAGTTAACTGATGACTCTATACTGAACCTCAGAGTCAAAGCATTCTATGATAGACATACTCCTATCTGACAATGTGAATGTCACTTTTTTTGCATTATTATTATTATTGCTCAATATTTTGTTGCAGCAATCGTCTGATTTCTTTTCTGAATGTATTTATCTTTGTTCATTCTTCATGAGGTTTTTGTTTCTAGTCCTTATCTTAAACATTGTTATTGTTATTAAATGTTAAGCCTTTTTAACTTTGTGAAGGCAAAAAGTAGAAACCAAATAAACACACGTATATGTATAGAGAAGATAAAAAAAAATAAAATAAATTATTGCTTGTTGATCAAAAAGAAAGAAATGAATTATCAGCTGATTAGTTATATCTAATACACATTATCCCTATATGTAATATAAATTATACCTTACTAGCTTATTATACCAGCAAAATACACATTATATCAACATATGAATTCTAGAAATCCTTTTCTGAAAGGCAAAAGGGTTGATATAAAAATCAGGCAAAGATATAAAAATAAATAAATAAATAAATAAAAATAAAGTTTTCAAATATAAAAAAAAACAAGAAAAAAAAAGTCAGGCAAAGACATTACAAGAAGAGGAAATTACATATCAATACCACTCATGAAAAGACAAAATTCTTTGAAAAATATTAGCAAACCAATTCAACAATATGTAAAAAACACAATGTACTATGACGAAGTATAGTATTTTTATCCCAAAGATACAACATTTGAAAATGAGCATTCAAAATAGAAATCAATATTCGATATTTAAAAATCAGTCAATGTAATTCATCATATTAATAAAAAGGGAAACTGTTTGATAATAGATGCAAAAACAGCATTAGAGAAAATTCAACATTCATTCCCAAATAAAACTCTCAGCAAATCAGCAGTAAAAGGAAACTTCCTCAACCTCAGAAATGCCATCTTAAAAAAGTAAAATATCACATTCAATGACCAAAGACTGAACACTTTTCCTCTGGAGTTGAGAATAGGGGTAAAGATGTTTACTTTTACCACTCTGATTAAACATAATACTAGAGTCTCCAGTCAGTGCAATAAGGCAAGAAAAAGAAAAGGTATACAGATTGGAAACAATTATGCTAAGTGAAATAATTGAGTTTAAAAAATACAAACTGTATGAAAATGCAAATTAATCTCTAATGACAAAACAGATCAGTGGTTGCTTAGGTAGTAGGTGGGGGGAAAGATTACAAAGGAGCACAAGAAAATTTTGGGGAATGATGATGGATATATTTATTATTCTTATTATGGTAGTGTTTTCACACAACCTTATAGTGTACATAGGGTGTACATACCCTATTCACCTGTACAAACAGCATATTTTAAATATATGCCTTTTATGATCCAATATATCGGAATAAAGCTGTGAAAAACAGGACTTAAAGGCAAATCAAACTAATAAAAAAAGTTCAGGGATGAAGTGTATAGGAGTTGTGATTGCCTTGGAAGAGAATGTAGATTTCTATGCACATTGTGAAAAGAGCCAGAAAGCATTAATAGAAAAATATGATTTAAGATCACCAGATTTAGCAAATAAATCTGGGCATGGTGGCTCTCACCTCTAATCCTAGCATATTGGGAGTTCTAGGCAGGAGGATCACTTGGGGCAGGAGTGAGACCCATCTCTACGAAAGATTTAAAAACTGGCTGGGTATGGTGGCATGTGCCTTGTCGTCCCAGCTACTCCTTTTTTGTTTTTTTTTGTTTTTTTTTTTTCAGAGACGAGTCTTCGCCCTCAGTAAAGTGCTGTGGTGTCACAGCTCACAGCAATCTCCAGCTCTTGGGTTTAGGCGATTCTCTTGCCTCAGCCTCTCAAGTAGCTTGGACTACAGGTGCCCTCCACAACGCCTGGCTATTTTTTTGCAGTTTGGCAGGGGCTGGGTTTGAACCCGCCACCCTCAGTATATGGGCCAGTACCTTAGTCACTGAGCCACAGGCACCACCCAGTCCCAGCTACTCTTAAAGCTAAGGCAGGAGGATATCACTTGATCCCAGGAGTTTGAGGTCGCAGTGAGTTATGGTGACACAACTTTACCTTAGCCCCAGCAATAGAACAAGACCCGTTCTCAAAATAAATAAAATATATACATACATATGACTCCAAGTTTAACTTTAATTAAATAATTTTAAATAATGAGATTCAGAAAATATGATTTAAGTGTACAGTTTATTCTAACGCAAAGCTTGAGGATAGCCACCTGAGGAAAATAGACTCCAGA
Organism: Loris lydekkerianus; assembly: GCA_963574355.1. Taxonomy (NCBI): domain Eukaryota; kingdom Metazoa; phylum Chordata; class Mammalia; order Primates; family Lorisidae; genus Loris; species Loris lydekkerianus. The sequence continues at coordinate 9,310 of CAUYPK010064206.1, read as the reverse complement.
GGAACGTGGGAGTCAGTGCTCCAAAATGGGGAAGTTAAGCAGCTTTAGCAGGGTCACAACATTTTCTGTACCAGGCCAGTACATTCTTTAAAGCAGTTTGATTAGTATAGCTTGTTACAGTCCAAGGCAGATTGTTTTAACATTCCATGAGGAGGAGTAATGTTCAGGGAGAGGGTGTTAGAGAGGGTCTTCTCTCTGGCACCTCGCAGTTATTCTTAATTGTTTACAAGAAAAACAGAAGTTCCGGCTGTATGCTATGTGACTCAGGCTACACAGCCATATTCCTCTCAAGGTTCAGAATAATTTGGAGCTTTTAACATTTGAATTATTTTATTTTACACAATGGATAACTGTTTAGTGTAAATATATCCTAAATAGTACATGAAACATACTGTACCAACATTGGTGTTTATCTAAAACTGGTGTTTATCTGAAACCTGAGACATTAAACAGCTGTCTTAATTTTGTGGAAGAAAATTAATGCATTTAGAATTTGGATGCATTTTTTGACTTCAATATTTATAGGACAAATAACAAAAATCCCAAGTGGATAAAATCCTCCCTACCACTAAAATAATAAAGATTCTCTCTTATACTGAACTTCTCAAAACTGAAGCCCCATCCCAAATCTCTTTAGCTTTTAAGGACATGCCCCAGTATTTCATTAAGCAATCCTAGCTGTTGTGTTTCAGACTTTCAAATTTCCCCAAGAGCCGAGGGAAAATTCAGATTTAACTGGCCTATCAGAAGTGTATGAAATCAAGCCTCTTCAAAGGGCACCTGCTTTAATTCTTAAGTTTATTTTGACTGAGATGAAGCTGGTGAACTGCTTGTACACCGAAGGCTGTATGCCCCATGTTCAGCATAGGTCTTTACAGCTGGTGCTCAGGAAATATTTTTTGCTCTGCAAAATGGGTGAAGATAGGGACCACATCCAACTTGCTCACCATTTTCTCTCCAGGGCCTATTACAATGCCTGGTGCTCAATGAATATATGAGTAAATGAATAGCTGCTTTTCATGCCCCAGAAAATGGTAGCGTTGACCTTTTAACTCCAGCCCTTATGATTGGCTAATTGATTTCTTGGGCAATCAGAATCTGATTGATTCTGTTTTTTTGGCTTTTTTCTTCATTTTTGCTGTGTGTCTCAGGTTGCTATTTTTTTTAATTTTGTGTGTGACAGACCTACTTTTACCCACAATGCCTCACTCTTGTTTTCTTGTTTTTCACTTTGGCATCTGGGTGATTGCTCTGAGACTCTCAGGCCCTTGGCCCTTTGGGAAACTTAAAGTCTGAAATATAACAGCTAAGATTGCTAATGAAATACCAGGGCATTTCCTTAAGAGCTAAGATTTTGGATGGGGCTTCAGTTTTGTGGAGAACTTCGGGATTAATGAAAATATTATCTTAGTGGTGGGGACGGTTTTACCCATTTAGGATTTTTGTTTTCTGTCCTATAAATATCTGAAATGCAAAATGCATCCGAATGCTAAATGCATCCATTTTCTTCCATAAAATTAGGAAGTTAAGGTTCCTCCCTGTAGTTTATTCCCACAAATGAGTGGAGATGATAGATGTTATTTCTAGTGAGAGAAGGCCAATGTGAAGAAAAACGTCTTGTGCTTCGAGAATTTTAGAATTATAAAGAATCTCAGGAATAACTTAGTATAACTCCCATACTTAGTATCAACTGTCTTGTTTTGAAGATGATTACGAAGCCCAGGGACTCGCCCAGGATCACACAGTGAATGACATCAGTGAATGAAAAAGGTACCACCAAACTTTTGAGCCTACAACCCAGTTTCTAGTTTTTATTAATAGTAGTCCAGGAAGGTGTGGCAGCTACAGGGTAGAGGAATAGTAAAATCAAATCAAGCATATGGTGCTAAGCAGACATGCTATTCTTGTTGACATGTAAAATATTATCTTTGGGTGTTTTTGAGTCCAAGCCTTCCTCCACCTTCAAAGTTTCCTGTACCTATGTGTGTCCCATGCTGATTTATTCTTTTTGTACAGTTATATTTTTGTCATGGGGAAAAAAACCAACTTGACCTTTGAGAATAAAGAGTAACACAATATTTCCAAAAGTCTAATAAAAATCATACATTTCCCCAACATAAAACTACCCAGGTTTACAGATAAGTTGTAGTTCTCTGCTTTTAGCTGTAGACATAATTCTGTGTGATGGCTCTTGGTTTTATCCATGCTTACAGATACGGGAACCATTCACATTTACTTTTATTGTTAAGGTGACCCCAAAATTGTCACTGCACATTTTGTTTTGAATTCAGACATGGAAAGGGAAGCTGAGACCAAAGCTGTTTCTAAAATAAATACAAATTGGAAAATTAAGTTATTAATAAATGCAATGTTCATAGTAAGAAATATTTTAAAACATGGGATCCCCAAGCAAAAAATAGTAATATGTGTCATTGGTGTTGAAACTGGAAACCACACAACATTGTGACATTGCTAAATTAAGCATAGGTTAGTGTGGTTTAGGTGACTTCAAAGCTCTGGGTCGTTTCTACGGTAAAGAAATTTTCACATTTTAGGAAGTGGAGGGGAAAACGGTAGCAGAGATTGCTCGACGAACAGAATACCTGCCCTAGGTTTTTCCTTAGATGCAAATGTCTGAGATAGTTTTAAGCTACTATGAGGTTGATACAAGCTTCCACACAAGCGCAGTTACATTGGGGAAGAAGAATAAGGTAAGAAGAGAGGAGCAATACCACATTTTGTAAATAGGAAAAAAAAAGTTCTGCAGGAATTCATCAAATATTAAGTTTTCCTATAGAGTTTTCAAAGGGAAAAATCCTATCAATTCCCAGCACAAATGAATTAGAGAAAAATGCAACTGAACAGACGTACTTACCCCTCCCGAGGGAAGATGAGGTCTTATTATGATAGGTAGTACCGTGGCAAATGTTTCGAGTGCCGGTGGAGAGGTGGTACAGATACCGGAAACGTGAGCATTTACTTTTGTCGTTAAGGTGACGCAAGAATTGTCACTGCAACCTTTGCTCTGCGTTCAGACTTGGCCACTCCGCACGCTGCAGGTGGAGGAGCGTGCCTGGGAGAGGGGGAGCTGGGTTGCAGCCCTGCAATCTATGCTCGCAGGGGTCTGCCCCGCCTCCCGAGGCTGCATTGCAGTGGGCTGTGCTAAGTTCTTGTGTGTGGAAGGACAGGGGGCCTTTCTGCAGCAGGAGGGACTCGAAGGACACGGAGGATCATGATATCATTTAAGGCATACGATCCTGAGGTGCTCAGGGTCTCGCATCCCCCAATTTGGGCCGAAAGACTGACAGCGGTCCCCGTCAGCGCTCAGAGCGGCGGTTGCAATGCTTCGTCCGGTCCGGCAAGGGCCGCTCTCGTCGACGGTTAGTCTCTGTAGCGCCCCCTCCCCCGCCCGTGGCCGCCGCCGGCGCGTGCGCGTGCGCGTGCGCGTGCGCGCTCCCCGGGTGCAGCCAGTCTGCGTGCGTGAGTGGGAGGTGGCAGGCCTGCGACTTGGGCTTTCGCGACTGAGGCTGTTGTAGCGCGACGTCTCCAGCCATGAACCGGTTCGGTACCCGGTTGGTGGCAGCCACGGCGACTCCGTCGCCACCGATAAAAATCCGCAGCAATGAAAACCTCGATAAAATCGACATGTCTCTGGGTAGGGACCGAGTTGGCGTGGGGGGAGGGCGCGGGCGGGACCCAGTGGCGCGGTCTGTGGGGGAAGGGGCGGTTGACCGCAGCGGCCGGTGGAGTTTTCTTGAGGGTGGGCGGAACCGGGCGGGGAACGCTGGCGGGTGGCCGGGTGCCCGGGCCGAGCCCGAGGGACCCGGGGCCCTGAGGCCGAGAGGCCGGGCTGAGCGGGGGCCGCGGGGGCCGGGGGTTCGGAGGCGCCGCCGCTCGCCGGCCCGCCGGCTCTTTGTGGGGAAAACTCGGCGGGTTTCCCTGGAGCGTGTTCGCCGTGGGCGTTTTCGGGAGCGGGGGAAACGGCGCGACCAAGCCCTGATTTCTGAAGAAAGGTGTCTGAGAACGCGGCTGGCTCGGCGGTCAGTTAAAACCGGTGGGTCAGTTAAAAGCTGAGACGGCGCCGCTTAGGGCCGTCGGAAGGGACCTTTGAGCAGTTCCGTGGGGTGCTGTAGTGAGCGGAGCCTAGTAAAGCGCCTTCTCCTTGTCCAGGCCTCGAAGTTAGCTAATGAGAAATAAAATAGGGCGTAAACGAAGAACAGATGTGTGTGGATCGCTGAGGAGCCAGGTAAAGCGAAGGGTTTAGCACATCTGGGAAGCGTGGCATGGTTTGCAGTCAATTAGATAAAAACAAGGTTGGTGATTCGATTAAAAATTTGGACCTACCCCTGCTGAGGCACTAGTTTCTGGCTGAGCTGGGCTAAGTAAAGTAGTTCCTTTTTTGTCAGCATTCAGGTGGTGGCGTCGGGTGTAGTCAGCCCTGCCAGCTCTTTTTTTTTTTTTTTTTTTTTGTAGAGACAGAGTCTCACTTTACCGCCCTTGGTAGAGTGCTGTAGCATCCCAGCTCACAGCAACCTCCAGTTCTTGGGCTTCCGCGATTCTCCTGCCTCAGCCTCCCGAGCAGCTGGGACTACAGGCGCCCGCCACAACGCCCGGCTATTTTTTGGTTGCAGTTCGGCCGGGGTTGGGTTTGAACCTGCCACCCTCGGTATATGGGGCCAGCGCCCTACTCACTGAGCCACAGGTGCCACCCGAGCCCTGCCAGCTCTTGATGGGACCTGCAGGTTTCCAGTATCTGACTGGTGGCTTCAGAGGTGTGACTTCTCTGAGGACGGTGTTCAGGATGATTTCCATCATGCAAACATTCTTTTGGTTGTCATTTTTTCCATTTTGGTTTCTCTTGTGGTTTGGAAAAATTTTGATCGAAAGCCAAGAACTCTTGGTTTTTAGGATTGCCACAGGTCAGAACCCAATATCAGAATAACAAATTGGCTTCAAGTCTCCACTTACTGCACCTCAGAAAGGAGCCTGAAAGAAATGAGAAATCATATGAGCTAAGGCCAAGGAATAGTATAATAACAAGTATTCATCCAGTGCTTACTACCTGCCAGGTCCTGGACTGAGCATTTTGTTTTCTTTTTTTTTTTTTGAGACAGAGTCTCACCTTGTCACCCTCAATACAGTGCCATTGTATTATAGCTCACAGCAATCTCTAACTCCTGGGCTCAAGTGATTCTCTGGTCTCAACCTCCCAAGTAGCTGGGACTACAGGCACTGGCCTGTGGCTGGGCTATTTTTGGAGATGGGGTCTTGAACTCCTGAGCTCAAGCACTCTGCCCATCTCAGCCTCCTAAAGTGCTAGGATTACAGGGGGTAAGCCACCTCGCTTAGTCCTATTTTCTTTCTTTTTTTTATTTCTTTTTCTTTTTTTTTTTTTTGGAGACAGGGCTTCAAACTGTTGCCCTGGGTAGAGTGCTGTGGCATCACAGCTCAGAGAAACCTCCAGCTCCTGGGTTCAAGCAATTCTCCTGCCTCTGCCTCCCAAGTAGCTGGGAATACATGCACCTGCCACAACGCTGGTCTATTTTTTGGTTGCAGCCATCATTGTTGTTTGGTGGCCCCGGTCAGTTTGAAACCCAGCCACCTCAGGTGTATGTGGCTGGTGCCTTAGCAGCTTGAGCCACAGGCGCCAAGCCGGACCCCATTTCTTAAGAAAATAAAACAAAGGGCTTGGCGCCTGTGGCAGCCCCAGCCTGCCAAACAGCAATGATGGCTGCGACCAAAAAATAGCCCAGCATTGTGGCGGGCGCCTGTAGTCCCAGTTACTTGGGAGGCTGAGGCAGGAGAATTGCTTGAGCCCAGGAGTTTGAGGTTGCTGTGAGCTATGATGCTAGGGCACTCTACCCAGGGCGATAGCTTTAGGCTCTGTCTCAAAAAAAAAAAAGAGAGAGAGAGAGATGGGGTCCATGACTTACTCCCTGATGTTGACTTTGAGCAAGTTACTTAATTTCTCTATGCTGCAGGTTTCCATAAAACAGGAATAACAATGGCTTATATAAAGTGTCTGTGTATGAAAATAAAATATAGTGCCTGTCAAGTACCAGGTACTGTGCTAAGCAGTTTATGTATGTCTTTTGATTCATTTAATACTTACTAACCCTATGAGACAAGCACTTTTTTTTTTTTTTTAAGACAGTCTCACTATGTCACCCTTGGTAGAGTGCTATGATGTCACAGTTCACGGCAACCTCAAACTCTTGGGCTCAAGCAATTCTCTTGCCTCAGCTTTCCAAGTAAGCTGGGACTACAGGTGCCTGCCACAATACCCAGCTATTTTTTGTTGCAGTTGTGATTGCTTAGGTTCGAACCCGCCACCATTGGTGTATGTGGCTGGCACTGTAACAACTGTGCTACGGGTGTGGAGCCGAGACAAACACTATTATTACCTCCTTTCTGCCTCCAAGTCACTATAGCTAGTAAGTGACAGGCAGGATCTGAACTGAGACAGTGTCATGGCTCTGGATTGTACACTCTATCAATGGAAGTAGAAACCTCGGTTATTTTGAGGATAAACCGAGTTACCATATCTAAAATGCTTAGTTCTAGGCAGCATGGTGTCACACCTGTAATCTCAGCTCTTTGGGAGGCTTAGAGAAGTTTGTTTGGGGCCAGGAGTTTGAGTCCAGTCTGGGTAACACCTCATAGGATTTTTATGAGGATAAATTAAGTTACCATATGTAAAATGCTTAGTCAGAGCAGTGTATCATGCCTGTAGTCTCAGCTCTTTGGGAGGCCTGGGCAGAGAATTACTCCAGAGCATGAGTTTGAGTCCATCCTGGGCAACACAAGGAGACCCTTCTCTACAAAAAAGTAAAAAAAAATTAGATGGGCAGGTGGCACATGCCTGTAGTCCCAACTACTAGGGAGGCTTAGGCCACACCTGGGCTAGAGTGCAGCACTGTACTCTATTCACTGCCTTCTGGAGCTCCTGGATTCAGTCAATCCTTTGCCCTCAGCTTCCCTAGTAGCTGGGACTACAGGCATGTGCTACCAGCCTAATTTTTTTTTATTTTTTATTTTTTGTAGAGACAGGGTCTTCCTGTGTTGCCCAGCTATTATTCCTGTTTTATGGAAACCTGAGGCATGGAGAAATTAAGTAACTTGCTCAAAGTCATATAGGGAGTAAGTGGTGGAGCCAGGGTTTCATTCTAGCTCTGGAGCTCCCAGCTATAAGGAAATGTCAAACATTTTTCACACCAATATGTTCCTTAAGTTTCTAGGTTTTTTTGCTTTTTTGCATGCATTCTATTTGGTGAGTAGGATGTTTAAGTGAAGAAAATCAAGGGGTAATCCTCCTTGAGGGAGAAATGAAGTGCTTCAGAGAGCTGAAATAGAACTTATTCTCTATTCTCTCCCTTGAGAACATACAGCAGTCTGTATTTTAGTGAGAATTTTACAGAAATGGGGTGAAGACATTACTGTCTATTTTGGATGATTATTATGCTTTGTGAATATTTCATCTGCAGGTCTTCGGGGTTGTAGAATCTGATTTCTTTTTTGTTTTAAATCGTGGCTGTAGTTGTTTTTATATGAATTTCATATAGAGTATCTACCAGATATATCTAGCTGGCCTCATGACTCAGTTTATTTTAAAAATGGGTATTATGAATACTAAATAGGATTTTTGTACTAATTAAGTGGGTACATGTCAGAACAACATGTATTAGTACTCAGTTACTATGACTTATTATTACCATGTACTATATATACACCTAGTGCTATGAAGAAACTATAAGTAGCTCATTGTAAGGGATTTATGTTTTCTTTTGATGCCTACCTGTCTATTCATTAGGTAGAAGAAAGCTATTTTCTTCTTTTAGATTGGGAGATTCCTCTTTGTCATAGTACTCATCTAACTCATTTGAGAATTTAGATAATAACATGTTTAAATGTGAAATGTAATTTTATATTTAATACGGTTTGTATGCTTTGCTACTTTTAAGTTTTAGTTACATTTAGACTATGAATGCTTTATTTTAGAACTAACCTTATTAGTTGGAATTCTGCCTTTTTAAACATTTTTTATTTTTTTAGAGGTAGAGTCTCATTTTATCACCCTTGGTAGAGTGCTATTGCCTCACAGCTCACAGCAGCCTCCAACTCCTGGGCTTAGATGATTCTTTTGCCTTAGCCTCCCAAGTAGCTGGGACTGTAGGCGCCCACCACAATGCCCGGCTATTTTTTGTTGTTGTTGGAGCTTGGCCAGGGCCAGGTTCAAACCCGCTACCCTATTTGGGTACACTTGAGCTAGAGGCCCATATTATACCTTTTTTGTTTTTAATGGTCCCAGACCAAATTTGTTGTTTTGTGGTTCTGAGATTTTAGACTTCTGATGAAGAGTAAATAGCACCCTGTTAAAGTAGTGTTTATAAAGTAGTGTTTTATAACTAGTGTCTTCCTAACTATTCTGTTTCTGCTCATTAAGCATTTAACATGTGGTGGGGTTCTCCCACTGAATGGGCACGGTGTGGGGTTGTTTGGCATACCTTTTGAGTGTGTGGACATAACCACAAGAGGGACTCTACCTAACACTCTGTCTCTAAAAATAGCCGAGGGTTGTGGCAAGTGCCTGCAATCCCAGCTACTCCAGAGGCTAAGGCAAGAGAATCCCTTGAGTCCAAGAGTTTGAGATTGCTGTGAGCTGTGAGGTGACAGCACTCTACCAAGGGTGACAAAGTGAGACTCTGTCTCAAAAAAGTTTTTGACTATGTACAATTTCTTTGGTTTATCATTTATCAAAATTAATACTAATATGTCGTAGCTCACAGTAACCTCAAACTTTTGGGCTCAAGTGATCCTTCTGCCTCAACTTCCCAAGCAGCTGGGACTATAGGCATTTGCTAGGATTCCTGGCTAGTTTTTCTATTTTTAGTAGAGATGGGATCTTGTTCTTTCTCAGGCTGGTCTTGAACTTGTGAGTTCAGGCAATCTACCCGCCTTAGCCTCTCAGAGTGTTAGGATACAGGTGTGAGCCATTGTGCCAGGCCGAGAAAGCGGTTACCGTATATACTTGAGTATAAGCTGAGTTTTTTCCGGCACAAAATTTGTGCAGAAAAACCCGAACTTGGCTTATACTTAGGTCATACAGGTTATTTGATTCGGTGAGCGTGCACCTAATCAAATGCACGTAGTCTCCAGTAGTCTTCTGCCGTCTGCTTGAGGGGGCGGTGCTTCAGCTCAGTCCACAAGTTGCGGCTGAGCTGAAGAGGTAGGCAGCTGAACTGAACTGTATTCCACTGAACTATTTAACCCACAATATTTAATGGCACATTTAATTAAGTGAAAACCCCAT
>CAUYPK010064205.1:0-10475 GCA_963574355.1 Loris lydekkerianus | reverse complement strand
CCTAAGATGTGGTCGATTTTGGAGTAAGTTCTGTGGGCTGATGAGAAGTATGTGTATTCAGTTTTGTTGGGATGAAATGTTCTGTAGATGTCTGCTAAATCTAAATATTGGATGGTTAGGTTTAAATCTAAAATTTCTTTGCTCAGCTTCTTTCTAGAGGATCAATCCAACATTGCCAAAGAAGTTTTAAAATCTCTGAGTATTATTGAGCTGGAGGAAATCAAGTTGCTCAGGTCAGTTAAAGTTTCTCTTATAAATTGAAGTGCATTCTGGTTGGGTGCATAGATATTAATAAGTGAAATCTCATCATATTGAGTATTACCCTTAACAAATATGAAGTGACCATTCTTATCCTTCCTTACTTTTGTTGGTTTAAAGCCTATTGTATGTGCAAATAAAATTTCAACACCTGCTTTTTTCTGATTACCATTTGCCTGAAATAAGGATGACCATCCTTTCACAGTGACTCTAAATCTATCTTTTAAGTTAAGATGTGATTCTTGTATGCACAAAACATCTGGTCTGAGTTTTTATATCCAGTCAGCTAACCTATGCCTCTTTAGAGGACAGTTTAAGCCATTTACATTAATGGAGAATACAAAGAGGTCTTTAGACATCCAAACTTCTACAGGCAGGAATCAGGCCATGAAAAGTAGTCAACTGAAAAAAAAAAAAAAAAAAAGTGCCACCTTTCACAGTAAAGGATGAATGACTGAGAAGGTGAAAGCAGAGCTCAGCTAAAGCCTGCACAGCCAGCCTAGTGCTGCGTGGTGAGAGTGCTAAACTGCGTATGCACAGCTGTCCCACACCCTGCCTGGTATTACTAGAAAGAAGTGTCACCAGAATTTTCATGCAAAATGAAAGCAAGCTCTTGGTATCAAAGCTTTATTGCTAACAGTCATGATCCCCTGAGACACTTTGGAGGTAGCAGGGGATAGTGGAAGGAGTTTGAACCTTACTCTGCCCCTAACTGGGATTGTCACCTGAGGCAAGAGACATCATTGTTTCTCAGCCTCAGGCTCCTTATCTGTGCAATGATGGCAATGACAGTGACAACTTCTAAGTATTAAAGGACAGATGTGTGTCAATAAAAGTGCTTTTGTTCATTTGTCATTTGGGGACAAAAAGGAAATTTAGCACAGAGTTGTTATGTTGAATTTTTGCCAAGGTGACATTAAATATATTAAGATTCAACTGACATTTTAGACTCACAGTTTGGAGGAACACAAGCTAATATCAAGTCCTTCGGAAAGGTCATGTTAATAATATGTCCTCCCCCCCAAATTGCGACATGATTTTGTGGTTTCCACAGCACAAACTTCAATTTCCATTTTAATTTGTGTTAGGAAGAAATACAGATAAATAGGCATACTTTGCTGGGATGATCCAAATGTTTGTCGGGACTTCTTCTCCCATAACCCTTTGCTCAAAGAATATCTACAAATAAGCAATGGGTGATATAGACGTGAGGGCCCAGGTTCCATCTTCATCTGTCTTCATGGCTGCAGGACATTTTGTGATGCCACCACCCCGGCAGGCAATGTCCCCTTCCACAGCCCTTGCTATCCTCAGTCCTCAAGGTTAAGCTCCAAGGTTATTTCCTCCCTCCAGCTTTCTTTGACAATCTCAGGTAGGATTAGCAGTCACAACCACCATCCCCTGTCCTAAAGATTTTCTCCTCCGGGCCAAGTACTGGGACTTTTACATGTGTGTGCCTTTCCCTAACTCATCCTTCATTCCAAAGACTGTGAGCTCCCGGAAGAAGGACAGAGAACATTTATAGTTTCAGTTTATTTCTCTAGCCAATAGCACATGTCTGGCTGATTTTATGTGATGTTTATTTATACTGAAATAAAAAAGGGAGGGAAGGAAGGAAGGTAGGCAGGAAGGAAAGGAGGGAAATAAAAGGAAGGAGGGAGGAAAGGAAAAAAGAAAAGAAAGATAAAGGGGAAATTTTTTTAAAAGAAAGAGAAAGGGAAGAGGAAAAAGAGAAGGGAAAGAAAGAAAGTGGAGTTACTACATATCTATTATTTTTAGGCATTGTTCTGGTCAGTTTTACTTGAAGAAAATCATCAGAGGTATTTTTATATCCAATTCACAGTGGATAAAACTGAGGCTTAGAAATGGCCGGGAAGTGACAGATTGATGGGAAATGCTTGGTAGGTGAGGGGAGGAAACTGGAATGGAGAATGATGAGGAGAGGAGGTGGCTGAGGATTTGGGCTGTGCCTGCGTGACCATAAGAACTGGAGCTATTTGTGTGCACAGAAAATTCAAGCAAGCAAGGCCATTGGAAGGGAGCTGGGGTTGTGTTGGGATTTTGGGGGAAGGGGAGCAATGGATGAGGAGTAATTTTATTCAGTATTTTTGGAGCATCCGAGCTAATCAATCACGAGGCTTCAATACTGCACGAGGCTTCAGCAAGAGGGAGAACACAGACCAGCCCCTGTGGCCTCTCCAAAGCTGGGCAGTCACTGCTCTGAGTTTAAGGGAGGCCACTATAGGCTGAGCATCTCCCAGGAAAGAGATGACACATGGAAGGTGTTCTCTTGACCCGGCTGGACTCAGGCTCCTTCTCAAGTAACTCTCCTCTGCCAGCCTGAATTGCCGCTTTTTCTTTTCTCAGTCTGAACAAATTCTGTGTGATCTCCTTTCCTCTTGTAGCCTTGAGGACAAGATGCAAGCCGATGACCTCCTCAGCCTATCCCAGCTTCACCCTGGATTTCTCCTCTGAGCTTAGACTCATACTTGGAACCACCCACTGGACAGACAGCTCTAGCTGACTGTGCAGACTGGGGCTCAGTCTCCGCACCCACTTGATCAGAAATACATTTCAATGTATTAAATCCACCCAACTGTGAATAAGTGGATCTAAACTTGGAAGTGGACTGACAGAGGCAAGATTCATACTGACCCTCAAAACTCCAATATTAAAATACCCTACTTTGCAGATTGGGAAATTGGGTCCCAAAGCTGATATAAACTGAGCCCAGAGAGTCAAAATCTCATCCGAGGTCATTCCTGTTAAGTAACAGGGCTGAGATCTAAGCCTGCATTTTTCCGAAGCCCCAACTTATGATTTTTCAGTATGGGCTTTCTAGAGAGGTTGGACTTAAGTTGGAATAATTTATTTAACGATGTTGGCATTTAATGTAAGGCAATTTACTGGGTGCTTTGAAATTATTAGGGATGAAAGACAGGTCTAAGTATCAGTGGCCATCATCATTACCACCCGCCTCTTGGTTTAGGGTAATAACAGCTACTGCCTCCAACAACCAGCTCGAGCCAAGAACGTTGTGTTTCACATGTGTAAAAACAGGCCTCAACAAACAACAATGTTGGCTAAATTTTCTCTTCAGTGCTTAAAATTTATTTCCAATACGTAAAATAGAAATGTCAAGGAATGTGTTGTCTTAGGTAAACTGCATTTATTTATGATAAACCGAAGATTTGCAAGAGAGTAATTTAAAAAGACTCAGGATGTAACCCTTTTGTACTTCAAAAGCCACTTGATCCTGGGCCCATCAGGCAAAGTGGTTATTATGGTCCCATGTGGGAAAAGGCGGGTGAGGCTGGAATGTGCCCAGTAAACATGAAACCCCATCCACAGAGCTTCACTTGCTGCCGCTGCTCTGGTGAGGCTAATTGGAGGAGAACAAGTTTTTTGAGAAAGGAAAGAAATTTCTGGATTTGAAGCAGATGTCTGAAGCTTACTGAGTCTACAATGCAGGCTTTTAAAGGAAATATTGCAATAATTAGGAGTCCGGTTTGAAGTCAATGTGTTGCTGTAAAAATTAAGGATGTTTACAACTGTGGGAAGGTTCTCTTTAAAAACTCAATTCTGATTCCAATTTGCTAGCAAATTGCATCCTGGCCCCATGGAGGGAGTGACCAGGGGACCTGTTTAATAGATTAGGATGCTCAGTGGCCACCGAAGAGAAGGATGTCCACTTACTGTTTCTGAAATGTGACTATGAATTCCCATGTCTGACCCAGAGGTCACCTGCAGTGTTTCCTAACCCAAAAAGATAGTTGAAGATTTGAAACCAAACAGAATGCTTTCTTAACTGATTAAAAACCAAAACCAAAACCAAACCAAAAAAAAAAAAACACACACACACACACACACACAGAAGAAAAACCTGGCTTTCCTTGTGTGGTCCCTGGAATAATCTAGTATTGGCTAAAATTGCCACAGTGTCTCAGATATGAGCTAGTCATGAAACACTGTATTATACTCAATTTTAGGTTATTCAAGGACAAGAAATTGGACAACATATATATGGATTGAGTTTTTCTGCAATCATTAAGTATTACAGTATTAAGGATCAGTATTAAGTATCTGGGAAAAAAGTAGTTTTACTTGCCTGGACCAAACAAGCAACATGCTATGTATAGTTAAGGAAGATTAGACCTGAGTGCAAATCCAGTTTGTATGACTTAGTTTTGTGGCCATGACATTTTTGAACTTTGCTTTCTTGACTATACTGAAGATAATAGTGTATACCTTTCCTTGTTGTTTGGGGAGTGGATTATAATGGCATATGGGAAGCAGTTACTATGTTACCATGGTACTGACACACTCTGGGTACATAAGAAACAATAACTGCACCTCACCATCACATTCTCAACACATGCAGTTTTATTTGCCAAGTGCTATATTCACATATCAGTAGGTCAATGTCATTTTTGGACAATATGTCTTACAGCAATTCAAAGGAGAAGGGAAGAAATCTTTCCCAACAGCTCTTCCCCCTTTTCATAAGAGAACCTTCAAGTTCTAGTTGGGCACAGGACTGCTCAACCCAAGGCTGCAGCAAGGAATGTCATGTGACACGATTCTGTCCAAAGGGATGCGAGTGGAAGTGATGTGTGCAATTTCACAGCTTGTTCTCCACCCTTTTTTCTTTCTCCCGTGGGCAAAAACATGTACTCAATGGTGATGAGTCCATTTTACCCTATAAATAAATGAGGTCAAGACCCCAATGGATAGAGGGGCTCCAAAATAGGAGCAACCTGGGTCCCTGGATGACTTCATGGAGCACAACTTCCTATGCCTATGGGATCATTCTATAACTTCAGCTTTTTACATAGAAGTTAAAGATATTTTGCAGCAATCATTTTGATTTTGCTTCTTGTTAAAGCCCCTAAACCAATACCCTATCATAGAAACTTATTCTTACTATGTTTAAAACACATATTAGATCCCCCCCAGTCCTCTGATCCAGAAGCTTCAGCAATGGATTGCTTGTGACAGAATTAGGAACGGCCCTCTCTGAGGCAGAGAAGACACCAGCATGGCTGGAGCAGATAAGCTTACAGGGGTGAGTTGAGACTACTGATGAGGGGCTTTATTCGACTATGTGACCAGCTTCAAGGCGTTAGGTTTAAGAAGTAAATCTTGGGATTTTCATCTAGCCTGGCTGAAAACTGGATGATTCGATTTGATTCTGGCCTTTATTTTTTAGAGGTTTATTTCGAGTATGCAAACACATAGTGAATTGCCACTGAACACATTCTTCAGGGCTGGCCTTAGCACCTTCTTCTGAAAGACTCCCCTCACTGTCCTGATTTAACTTAGTCAGATTGACCTCTGAGTTTTCCCTACACTCACAGCATTCAGTCGCTCATTCACTGGCTCATGGTTCCTCCAGTTAACAGTCTCACTGAGCACTTACTATGTGCTCCGTCTGTATCAGGTACAGAGGATACCTGGTGCATAAAACCTGCCCCTCAGCATCAGGGAGTTTTCAGATTAGAATCTATTAATATTCACTGTCGGTGACAGGTCTTCCCCTCCGTGGTGAGTGGTTTGAAAGTGTTGTGAATAGAGAGACAGCCTTTGTCTTCAGGAGGCCCGGGATCCACAATTATTATTAAATACAGTCTTCATTTAGCTCTGCCTTGTAATTACAGACAGTTGTGTCCCAGGGTTGGCGCTATCACCAGGCTGTGAGTTCCTTCCAAGTAAAACCTGTGTTGTATTTATCTCTCACCTTCTCACTCTCCGCACAAATATTTCTTGCCTAATACATAGTAAATGTTCTACAAACATTTACTGAAAAGAAATTTAATTCGTACTGTAAAGGGCATCACTCCAAACACAGACTTCTCCATTCCACAAAATCAAAGTCACATGCAAAGGCATTTTTAATTTTTCAATCATCCTTAAGTGTAATCAAGCTAATTATTACCAAGAGAATAATTTTAAAACACAAAACAATCATGTCTGCTTTAATGTACTTTCTCACTTTTTCTTTGTTAATGGTAAAAAATGACGATAATTCATCTTTCCTCAATGTTTTCCAGAAACTCTTCTGCAATTGGTAAAACTCAAGTGGTTTTTATACTTCATTTATGAGGCGGTAAGTGAGTAAGTGGTTTTTACACTTCATTTATAAGGTAGCAATTGACGTACATGTGTAATCGTTATTTTGAACTAATTTTTTAAAGACAATTTTAACTTTTAGTACTCCAACCTGCACTTTCATAGGGGAGGAAATTCATGTTTCAAGTCACATTTTCATTTGTAGCTCAATTTGTTTAGAGGAGGATAAAATTAGTTTAGAAAACATAAAGTTCATCCCCATATTCTAACAAAAACACCAACTGTAATAAAATATTAAATTTTCCACAGTGTTAATCAAGTCTAGTATATAGTGACATGTGCAGGCCAGGGCAACACTGCCCTTAAAAATATACCAATTTATTCAAAATGCCCAGGAAATAAAGAGAAAATGGGAGCACTGAACTCCAAATTTGAGTTTAGGAAATTCTGAAACTCAAAGGAGACCCAAAGAGAAGTCTTCATGAAAGCATAGATAGCAACACTTGATTAATACCAGCCTCAGGTAAGTCTGCGGCCTCTAGCAATTACCCAAAATATAGAAACCAATCACCTAACATAGTTTTTTATTGGAGATTGACAAAGAAAATACAGGATTTATTTCAGCTGAAAGGGAGGGAAAAAGTCAAAGTAACTGTCTCATTGGAGAAACACTCAGAGTGTTCTTTAACTTGGAGCCTTCAGGCCTTTTGCTCACATGATTTAAAGACCCTCTCAACTGACCTCTCCCTCAGTGTGAGCCCCCCGAGTATAGAGGCCAGAATAAGCTGTCTAAATTGCAAATTTGACAATGTCACTCCTCCACTTAAAATCCTTTACAGGTCCATCATGTTCAGGATTTATAACATGATATACAACAGTGGGTTCCAAACATGGGTCCAAGCACCCATGCTGGGCCACCCTGCTCAGTTTTGCTGGTCCTTGGCTAAATGACATACACAAAAATACAACACAGCAGGTTGTTCATAAAGGCAAATTAAATAGAATTGCTTCAACTTATTAAAGAACATATTCTATATCCTGAGGTCATGGCAGTCTGACTCTTTTGGTTTTGTGTTTTAATGCTCTTATTTGGCAAATTTAAAAGTTGGCTTGACAAGGGCACCATGACCCTTCTTGCTGACTGAGTGCCCATCCCCTCTCCCTGACCATGCAAACCTCTCTGAGTGTTGTGTCCTTCATCAGAGCCATGGGTTGGGATGATCACCACCAGCCTCCACCCAAAAGCCACCTTCTCTGTCTCCAGGTTCAATTTCCAGTGGCTCTTGTCTCAGCTTCTGTGTCACACAAGAGCTAAGGGAACCTCAGAATAATAAGACCTTTCTGCCTGGCTGCATCTTTCTGTCCTCAAAATCGAGCTTGGCCTTCTCATAAACAAAAAGTGAGAGGCGAGGAGCCCCTTTCTCTCTTTATGTCACTTAGTTACCTTATGATCTCCTTAGATAGACACTATTGTCACATCCATTTTTACAGATACAGAAGAGGAGATATTGAAGAGTTGCTCTTTATTCAAGGCACCGTGGCAAGCAAGTGGAAGAAATGAGCTTTGAACTTCAGTAATCAGACTTATATTCTTTCATCCTTCTCCAGAATCCAGCAAAGCTCCTGGCACATGGAGGACATTTGACAAATTACTTAAGTGAATGATTTGTTTTTCATTTTTCACCTTTATTAAAAATAAAGATTAATTTATGTTTTTTATTCTGATACTAAACAGACTTTCATGTATGAAATTCACACGTGTTAAAATGTAAAGAGTCACCTGAAATCTTTCACTAAGAGGTAATCACCCCATCATTTCACACATTCATAATAATATTGGGGCTCAGAAAGCAATCGCCCCAAATATGGCATTTTAACATGCTGAATTGAAGAAGAAACCTCAAGGTCTTTCTGACCTACTCTCTCTAAGGATTCTCTCAAACCCAGGATGAAGTTATGCTCTGAAGTTCTGTATCTGCCTAATGTCCAGACCCACCATGAAGAACCATTGTAATCTTCCTCCCCTTTCTGTTAGGCTGAGAATGTAACCACACCTGAACAGACCTTTTAGCTAGATAATGTTATCTCTCAGGCTCATTCAAATTGCCAAAATAACTATTTACTAGTTAATCTCTGTTCATGATCCATTCATTCTCCTTAGTAACCCTTTAATGTCCTCACCAGAATTTCACTTCTACCTGCTCTGGTAACCTGCTTTTCCAGGATGGCATATATGCTTCTGAATCTTGTGGTGGGTGTAAGTAATCACTCTGTGGTTTTCCCTGCATGCCCATTAATGTTAATAAATTTCTATGTCTTTTCTCTAATTAATCTACCTTTTGTGAATTTTCAGCAAAACTTCAGAGGAAGAGGGGAGAGTCTTCCTTGGCCCCTATAGTTAATATACACTCCATATAACAATGCCTTATAAATGGAATATTATAATGTTTTTCATAACCTACTTTTTCATTCACCATATCATGGACAATTTTTCCAACTAAAAATATGGAACTTTGTATCGTAATATTGCAAAAATTCAGACTGTTGTATCATTTCGATGTATTATGGTTTAACTAACCATTTCCTTTCTCACGAAAATATAAGTTGTCACCAGTTTCTTTGGTTGTTATAAACAAATGCTATGCCGAATATTCCTACATACACATTTTAGTATACTTCTTTGATTATATCCTTAAGATTAATTTCTAGAAGAGGATTCTTGGCATTGAAGTATAAATATATCTTTAATTAGAATACATATTACTAAACTGCTTAGAGCAGATACTAATTTACTTCCCCATCAATCATGCATGAGAGTAAGAGTGCCTTTTTCCCTGGGGTAGGGATTGAAAGCCCTGGTTTCCTAATAGAATATGGAGTGTTCTACAACAAAATAAAAACAAAGGAAATGAAGCTCTGAAACCACACCAAGATGAATTATGTCTGTGTATTGAGAATGAGGTCCAGGTATCGTCTATGCTTTAAGTGTTTGTCCCCTCCCAAACTCATTTTGGAACCTAATCCTCCATGTGGCAGTATTAAAAAGTGAGCCCTTGAAGAGATAATTGGGCCATGGACCAATGGATTAATAGAGTAATAGATTAGTAGGCTATCATTGGAGTGAGACTGATGATTTTATAAGAGAAAGACCAGAGACCCAAGCTGGAATGCCCAGCCCTTCCCACCACTATGTGATGCCCTGCGCCACCTTAGCATCCTGTGGACAGTCCATACCAGCAGGAAGGTTCTCATCAGATGTGACCCTTCAACTTTGGATGTCCTAGGCTCAGTTTAAGCTATTCTGTTATAAGCAACAGAAAATGGACTGAGACAGAAAATTAATACCTCTAAATGGGGTTGTTGCTGACAATAAATATCTGAAAATATTCGGATGTATAACTGAAAGTGGCTTTTTAACTGGATAATGGGCAGAGATTGGATGGCTTTGGAGGAGCAGACTATATCCTGGTGAGAGGTTAGAAGCAGGAATGGTCATGACCAAAAATGCTGATAGAAACATGGACATAAGGCCATTCTGATGGAACTGTGTAACAAGGCATTGTAAAGGTCACCCTTTTTATGTACTGGCAAAGAAGTTGGCTGAACCATGTCCATGATCTAGGTCTTTGTGAAAGGCCAAACAGTGATAAGCTAGGGTATCTGGCAGAAGAAATTTCTAAGCAAAATATAGAACCATGCATGGTTATATATTTCCACCTACACTGAGATTTGAGAGCAAAATAATAATTCAAAAACAGAATTTACAATTAAAAGGGAGCAGAGAAGTAAGACTGGGCAAACTTTTAGGCTGAACACATAAAGAGTTTAAAAGGATGTTCAGGAGAAAAAACAAAGATGTAGCCCAGGGACTGTTTGCTAAAGAGACTAGCATGGATAAAAGGGAGCTAGTTGTTGTTCCTCAGGACAATGGAAGAAAGACTTTGAAGGCAGTTCAGAGGTCTTCCAGGCTGCTCCCCTGCCCTACTAAGCCTAAGAAGGCAAAAGGGTATGCAGGGGTGGCGAACAAGTTCGACACAAAGAGCCAAAATTTTAAACTGTGAGAGTCAGAGAGCCACACCACGCAGTGACCTGCCAAAACAGACAAACACTCACACAAAAGCATATAATTTTAACAATAATATATTAAA
>CAUYPK010064204.1:0-27566 GCA_963574355.1 Loris lydekkerianus | reverse complement strand
ACTTTACTGTCTTAAAAATGCCTTTTTGCTTAATTAAATGTGCCATTAAATACTGTGGGTTAAATAGTTCAGTGGAATACAGTTCAGTTCAGCCGCCTACCTCTTCAGCTCAGCCACGACTTGTGGACTGAGCTGAAGCACTGCCCCCTCAGGCAGACTGCAGAAGACGACCGGAGACTACGTGCATTTGATTAGGTGCGCACGCACCAAATCAAGTAACCTGTATGACCCGAGTATAAGCCGAGTTCGGGTTTTTCGGCACAAAAATTCGGCTTATACTTGAGTATATATGGTAGCTATTTTCTAAAGGTCTTGCAATTACTGGGAACAGAATATTTAAGTTAAATTTGAGTAGATATTTTAATCAAAGGCTTAAAACTATAACTTAATGTCCATTAGTAACAGAATGTGGGTTTTTTTTTTAATTTAATTAATTAATTGATTTATTTATTTTTGGAGACAAAAGTCTCAAGCTGTTGGCCTGGGTAGAGTGTTGTGAAGTCATAGCTCATAGCAACCTCAAACTCTCGGGCTTAAGCGCTTTTCTTGCCTCAGCTTCCCAAGTAGCTGGGACTACAGGCACCTGCCACAACGCCCAGCTATTTTGTTATTGTTGTTGCAATTGTCATTGCTGTTTTAGCTGGCCCAGGCTGGATTCAAACCTGCCAGCCTCTGTGTATGTGGCCGGTACCCTACCCACTGAGCTACAGGCCCTGCCAGTAACAGAATGTTTAAATAATTATGGTACATCTACATAAAGGCATGGCAAGCACATCGTCATTAAAAAAGATTTAAAAAAGCATTTATGTAGTGACCTCCAAGTTGGTTTTCTTTTTCTTTCTTTCTTTTTTTTTCTTTTTTTTTTTTTTTTGAGACAGTCTCACTCTGTTGCCCTGGGTAGAATGCAGTGGTGTCATAGCTCACAGCAACCTTAAATTCTGGACTTGAGCAATCCTCTTGCCACAGCCTCCCAAGTAGCTAGGACTACAGGTACCTGCCACAATGTGTGGTTATTTTTTCTATTTTTTTAGTAGAGATAAAGTCTTGCTTCTTACTCAGACAATTCACCTGCCTCGGCCTCCCAGAGTGCTGGATTACAGGCATGATGAGCCACCGCACCTGGCCAACTTTTAAGATAATAAAAATATAAAAAAGCGAGGTATAGAACAGTGTTTAAAATAAGGCAAATGGAGGGAACAAAATATATTTTCTTTTATATGAATAAATTGTCTCTAGAAGGACATATAAACTAATACCAGGCTACTTAGTTGGTGGTGTGAGATAGAAGCAGCAGGCGGAAAGCCTTTCATTTTAAACAGTTATACTTTTGTATTTGGACTGATGTTACCTACTCAAAAAATTTTAAGAAGCTGTATAATGACTGTCTCCTTAAAATATATAAATTAGATGGATAAAACCCATCATAAATCATCTTTCCTTCCATCCATTAAAATGTTTGCTTTCTGTTTTTGCTTGTATCACAGAAAGGATTCCTACCCTGAGAAGGACCAATCATATTTAAGGAAAGGGTGGAGGTTATTAATTCTAAAAGCTAAATACTGTTTAGGGAGGAGTACCTCTCTACCTAGGTAGACTCTGTTTATTCATTTCCAGACCAGCTTTGCTTCTATACTTGGTCTACAAGACCAGAAATAAATGCAACTATTTGTTTACCACCCTGAAACAACTCCCTTTTTTATAGTTGTTTTTCTAAATAGAATAGTAGTGCCTTTTATTGCAAAAAAAAATTTGGAAAAAAAAAAGCCGGATGTTGTGGCGGGTGCCTGTGGTCCCACCTACTCAGGAGGCTGAGGCAAGAGAATCGCCTAAGCCCAAGAGCTGGAGGTTGCTGTGAGCTGTGACAACACAGCACTCTACCTAGGGTGACAAAATGAGACTGTCTCTAAAAAAAAAATATATATATATATATATATATAATATATATATTTATATATTTATATATAAGTCTGAAATATAAAAATATTATATATATATATATAATCTTTATATGGAAATAAAGATTAGAAGGGAATATACCAAAATGTGGTCCTCAGTAATAAGACTGTAATTTTTAAATTTTCTGCTTTATATTTTATTGTTTCAGGATCATTGAGGGTACAAAGAATTAGGTTACAATGTTTGTATTTGTTAGGTAAAGTCCCTCTTATAATTGTGTTCTACCTCCAAGAGGTGTGCCGTACACCCTAACATTGTGCCCATTAAGTGGGAGCACAGCCATCCTTCTTCCTCCTCCCCACTTCCCGCTGCTTTGTTTCTCCTCCCCCCACGTTCAGTTACTTTGAGTTTTTCACTTATGTGGGTGTGTATTAGATCATCTACTGGCTTCATGTTAGAATTGAGTACATTGGATTCTTGCTTTTCCACTCTTATGAGAGTTTACTAAGAAGAATGTGTTCCAACTCTATCCAGGTTAATACAAAAGATGTAAAGTCGCCATCTTTTTTAATGACTGAATAGTATTCCATGGCATATATATACCACAGCTTGTTAATCTATTCCTGGGTTGGTGGGCATTTAGGTTGTTTCCACATTTTGGCAATTGTAAATTGAACTCCAATAAACAGTTTAGTGCAAATATCCTTATGATAAAATGATTTTTTTTTTCTTCTGGGTAGATGCCTACTAGTGGGATTGCAGGATCAAATGGGAGGTCTAATTTGAGTTCTATGAGGGAGTTATATTACTTTTGAATGAAATTATTTATAAAATTTTCCTTTTGGTACTTCCAAACTTTCAGGCTACTAAGGCAGGTGCAGCATCAATGATTCACTACATGGTTCTGATATCAGCTCGCTTGGTACTACTCACTTTGTGTGGATGGGTACTTTGTTGGACCCTCGTCAATCTCTTTCGAAGCCATTCAGTCCTCAATCTCCTTTTCCTTGGCTACCCGTGAGTACTCCAGTTTTATTGTTTTTTCAATACATGTTCAGAAGTTATTTGGGTTGTGCACCTGATACTATAAAAGAAGAAATGAAATTCTTCAAATATAAGCCAAGAGTTAACATAATTGGAAAACCTGTGGGTGTAGTAATCATGTATTTTGTTTCCTGAACTGAGGTGTAGTTGGAATAACAGGCATAAACCAGGAATGTCCAAGGAAACCTGGAATATATTGCTATTTTACCAATGGAGAATATTTTAATTATCTCTAGTCACCAAATAAAGACTCCTGGTATTACCAGTATTGGAGCAAATGGTGATTAATTTTAGTTGAATGGACTGGCTCAGCCTTAACCCTTGGATATTAGTTTGGTTGGTCATGTTACTTTGATCTTTGAGTTCGTGTAACAGAAGTACAGTATAGTAGTCCCTCTTGTCCACTGTTTTAATTTCTATGGTTTTAGTTACCCAAATCATCCAAAGTCTGAAATGGAAAATTACACCTTACACACTTAATAAGTTTTAAATTGTACGTCATTCTCTAAGTTGCATGATGAAATCTCTTGCCGTCCCACTTTGTGCCACCTGGTATGGGAATCATGTGTCAAGCATATTCATGTTGCTCATGCTTCCTGCCTATTAGTCACTTAGTAACCAACTTAGTTATCAGATTGACTGTCACCATATAACTATACCCATGTTCAATTAACCTTTATTTACTTAGTCTTGCCTCAAAGTACAAGATTAGTGATGCTGGTAATTGAGATATGCTAAAGAGGCTGTGAAAAGTACTTCCAAAGATAAAAGAACTCAATAAGTAAAGACAAAAAGTCTTGCTGATGTGGTTAAGATTTATGGTAAGAATAAATCTGTCCATGAAATTGTGAACAGTATATATTGTTAGAATTGTTATTTATTTATTTGAGAGAGAGCCTCAAACTGTCGCCCTGGGTAGAGTGCTGTGACATCATAGCTCATAGCAACCTCCAACTCCGGGGCTTAAGCGATTCTCTTGCCTCAGCCTCCGCCTCCCAAGCAGCTGGGACTACAGGCGCCCGCCACAACACCTGGCTATTTTATGGTTGTAGTTGTCATTGCTGTTTGGCAGGCCCTGGCTGGATTCGAACCCGCCAGCTCTGATGTATGTTCTGGTGCCTTAGCTGCTTGGGGTATAGTCGCAGACCCCAAAATTGTTCTGTTTTATATTAGTTATTATTAATCTCTCGCTGTACCTAATTTTTAAATTAAATTTTATCATAGGTGTGTATATATGAGTATAGTATAGGAAAAAGCATAGTGTATGTAGGGTTTAATACTGTCTGTGGTTTCAGGCATCTGTTGGGGGGTATTAGAAAGTATTCCTTGAGGATGGGGGGACTACTGAATGCCTTCCCTATTCAAGCCTTGTAGACATATATATAAAAAATTGTTTTTAACAACTTTTTTTTTGGAGGCAGAGTCTCCCTCTTGTCATCCCAGGTAGAGTACGGTGACATTATCATAGCTCACTGCAACCTCAAACTCCTAGGCTCAAGTGATCCTCTTGCTTTAGCTTCCCGAGTAGCTGAGAGATTATAGATGTGGGCCATGATGCCTAGTCAATTTTTCTGTTTTTAGTAGAGTCAGGGTCTCCTTCTTGCTCAAGCTGGTCTAGAACTTCAGAGCTCAAGCAATCCTCCCACCAGCCTCCATAGGCATGCGCTGACACAGCTGGCCTTAACCAACATTTTATTATGAAAATTTATAAACACTCAACAAGGTTGATTACACCAAACACCAGTGTAATCGCCACTTGGATTCTTCCTATTAGTGTTTTATTATAATTGCATAATACATATTTGTATGTCCATCATCTATCCCTCTATCTATCAGTCCATCTTGTTTTTGGTACATTTCAAAGTTAAATTTCAGACATTGGTTTACTTCCCCCAAATAATTCAGCATATGCATTAACTAGAGCTTGATATTTGTCGATAGTTTTTTCTTTTGATATTAAAATTCATAAGCCATAAAATTCACAAATCCTGTGTAAATTGGTTGAGTTTTGATAAATGTAAACATATCTGTTTAACTTAAACCTCTGTCAAGATATAGAACATTACCACTACTTCAGAAGATTTCTTCATTCCACTTTTCCATCAAACCCCTACATTTATCTCCCCAGAGGTGACCACTGTTTGGATTATTTTCTACCACAGGTTAGTTTGGCTGTTCTAAACTTTATGTAAATAGAGTCATACTGTCTGTACACTGTTGTAAAAAGTAAAAAAGATAAATATAGGCATGCCTCATTTTATTGCACTTTGTTTTATTGTGCTTCACAGGTGTTTTTTACAAACTAAATGTTTGTGGCAACCCCACAACAAGCAAGTCTGTCAGCACCGTTTTCCCAGCAGCATGTGCTCACTTTACATGCAAAGCTAGACATGATTAACTTTGGTGTAGAAAGCATATCAAAAGCCCGGGTGGGCCAAACAGTTAGCCAAGTTGTGAACGAAAGAAAGTGTTCTTGAAGGAAGTTAAAAATACTACTCCAGTGTACACATGAATGTCAAGAAAGAGAAGGAGCCTTATTGCTAGTACACAGTAAGTTTGAGTGGTTTGGACGGGTTATCAAAACATACACAACATTTCCTTAAGTCAAAGCCTAATCCAGAGCAAGGTCCTATTTTTCTTCAATTCTGTGAAAGCTAAAAGAGGTGAGAAAGCTGTAGAACAGTGGTTCTCAACCTGTGGGTCGTGACCCACAGGAACTGTATTAAAGGTCCTTGGCATTAGGAAGGTTAAGAACCACTGCTGTAGAAGAAAAGTCTGAAGCTAGCAGAGGTTGGGTCATGAGGTTTAAGAAAAGAAGCTGTCCCATAACAAAGTACAAGGTGAAGCAAGTTATCCAGAAGATCTAACTAAGATCATTAATTGAACAGTAGATTTTTAATGGATATGAAACAAATGTATATTGGAAGAAGATGCCATCTAAGACTTTCTTAGCTAGAGAGAAGTCAAGGCCTAGCGTCAAAGCTTCAAAGGATATTGACTGACTCTTACTAGGGGCTAATGCAGCTGGTGACTTAAAATTCCTCAATCACTTAATAATTATGTTAAATCTACTTTGCCTGTGCTCTATAAATGGAACAACAACACAGCCTTGAATGATAGCACAGCTCGTTATAGCATAATTTTACCGAATATTTCAAGACTACTGTTGGGACCTACTGCTCAGAAAAAAAAGATATCCTACTCACTAATAAATGCAACTAGTCACCCAAAGGCTCTAATAGAGATGTACAAGATTAATACTTTTTCATGCCAAATAACACACTATCCATTTTGCAGCCCACAGATCAAGTAGTAATTTTCACTTTCAGGTCTTATTATTTAAGACATACATATTGTAAGGCTATAGCTACCATAAACAGGGATTTCTCTGATGGATCTGGGAAAAGTCAATTGGAAACTTTTTAAGGCTGGGTGTGGTGGCTCACACCTGTAATCCTAGCACTAGGAGGCCAAGGGGGGGGGTAGAGTCCTTGACTCAGGAGTTCGAGATCAGCCTGAGCAAGAGCAAAAAAAACAATAGAAAACCTAGCTGAGTATTGTGGTAGGTACCTGTAGTTCCAGCTACTTAGAAGGCTGAGGCAGGAGGGATAGCTTGAGTGGACCGTTTTATTGACGTAGTTACAAGATTTGATCTTAAGTGTATCTAGGTTCTCATTTTCGTATTCAACTTGTTTTACAGGTTTGGTGTTTATGTTCCCCTCTGCTGTTTTCATCAAGATAGTAGAGCTCATCTTCTTCTCACAGACTATAACTATATGGTCCAGCACCAGGCGGTAGAGGAAGGTTCCTCAACTGTGGGTGGCTTGGCCAAATCCAAAGACTTTCTCTCCTTATTGCTGGAGTCTCTAAAAGAGCAATTTAATAATGCCACGCCCATCCCCACCCACAGCTGCCCCTTGTCTCCAGACCTCATTCGCAATGAAGTAGAATGTCTAAAAGCAGATTTCAACCACAGAATCAAAGAAGTTCTCTTCAACTCCCTCTTCAGTGCCTACTATGTTGCATTTCTTCCCCTGTGTTTTGTGAAGGTAAGTGGTTATCTTGCTTTTATGTGCCTCCTGGATTTATGTGTGAATTATATACACTGGGTATTTCTTGTTTAATCCCCCTTTTCTCTGTCTCCCCTTTGGCAGCCTGGATGATGGAGTTCGGCTGCATCTGGAGTGCACTAATACCGCTCCTGGTTGGCGGATAGGTATTTCCGTATATGTGATGCACCCGTGGTGG
This sequence comes from Loris lydekkerianus, assembly GCA_963574355.1. Lineage (NCBI taxonomy): Eukaryota > Metazoa > Chordata > Mammalia > Primates > Lorisidae > Loris > Loris lydekkerianus. The sequence goes on along the minus strand of CAUYPK010064204.1, from coordinate 20,378 downwards.
TCCCTCCCCTCCCCCATTTTTTCTTTTCTTTCTTTTTCTTTTCTTTCCTTATTAAATTTTTTTTTATTTTCTGGGGAAAATAAAAACATACTTGTAATAGAATCAGTATGTGATAGCTTAAAAAGACCAAGGTTTCAAAAGAATTCAGCTTGCTATGGTTAATCTCGACATGCTTATCGGGAGTTTCCTTGAATTTAAACTAACCTTTATCTAAACTTCAGTTTACTTCAATAGAAAAGAAAAATGATCTGGATGTCACTTGGGCCCAGAATCTTTTGGGACATTTTAGTGCCCTTCCTCTTTCACCCATTCAGAAGTACTTCTGCAGCCGGAGTGGCCCTTCAGAGAGCACTCAGTTCTTCTAGAAAGGAAACACTTAAAATATAATTGCCTCTCCCTCCCAGCCCTAACTCATACAGCCAGAGAGTCAGGTTGAAGGATTTTGGAGGACTCTGCTCTTGAACTTTCTGCACGGACAGGAGGACAACCAGTGCATGTGTGACTCAGTGTGGCATTTGTCTGCAGGGCATATGTACACGCACCCATTCCTCCCTCTGTTTGCCAGTGCATAGATCATTTCTGTCTCTTCTGATTTCTTCCAGAGTACCCAGTACTATGATATGCGCTGGTCATGCGAACACCTCATTATGGTATGGATCAATGCTTTTGTCATGCTCACCACGCAACTGCTGCCATCCAAATACTGTGACTTGCTACATAAATCAGCTGCTCACCTGGGCAAGTGGCAGAAGCTTGAACATGGGTCCTACAGCAATGCTCCACAGCACATGTGAGTAGGATAGAGGATAAAATCATGTAACACTTTTCTACATGCTGCTGATCATGTTTATTTGCTCTTTATGTCATTCTTGTTCTTGGCTTTGAACATTTAATTTTTAGTTTTTGTCTACATGGATGCTTGTCATCATGCTAAACCGAATACAGGGGATATTAACTCATTTCCACCACCACCCCCAGCACTTCCTTAAATGCCTTCTACTTTTCAGCTGCCCAGTCACTTTAGAGTATATAATGTCTCCCAAGCTGTACCTTGGAATTCTCTTTAAGTCTTATCCCTTTGCCCAACTTTAGAGAGTCTTGATATATTTTGAATTCTTTTTAGAACACCTTAATATTTGTATTCTCATCTTCTTTTCCACAGCTAAATAGTTGCTAGCAACTCATCTTATACTTAGATAGCTGGAATTTGCTTCTCTCATTTTTTTTCTAATACATGTGGATTTGTTCTAGTAATTTTCCTTGCCTATACTTTTTGCTGTTTTTTTCTTTTCTTACTGAATATTTCCCTGCTTCTCCCATATTTAAATGAAAACTGTCTCTGACTATGAGTTCTCTCAAAGTATCCTTCTCATTATATCCCCTTATTTGTCATTTCTCTGCATGGCCTGTTATGCAGGAGCTAACTTTAGAACCTTTTTGTTTTTTCACTTCTGAGCCTGTCATCGTATTTTGCTCTCAGACCTGAACATCTTCATCTTCTCCCCTTTTATAATTTGAACGTTTCACAAATTTCATCTCCTAGAAATTTTTTCTTAATTAAGTGGGAGAGATTGAGGTGACCTTCCCTTCCCCTCTTCCCCTCAGAGTTCTCCCTTCAATTATCTGCCTTGATGTCTGATACAGATTAGCACAGGCCTTCAAGCCCAGGAACTGAAAGAGATTGGGCCAGGCTGAAAAGAAACCCGACTGTGGGCAAAGGACAGATTTCAATAAAAATTGAAAATACAATCCACAGTACTAGTACTGTACATCTTCAGGCTACTGATGGCACATGGCCATGAGGTGTATCATCACTTTGATGCTGGTAAGTGTGAGCAAGGCCGGTGGAACATTTTCTGAACTGGGAAAGCTTCAGGGTGCTAGAATTTTTTTTTTTTTTTTAACATACCTAAACTGCTGTCCCAGTTCTTATCCTAGGAAACTAACCTTTTCAAAATGAGGAAGAAATGAATTCACTTATTTTTTTTTTTTTAAAGCTTAACCTGAAGATCCCCAACCCCACCCCAGCTTCATTACGTTGATGCTGGAAAGAATGAAACTGCTTCTTCCTTAACTTCTTTTCCCTAGAGAAACCTCTGTAAAAATAGATCAAGAAAGTGGTAAAAAGAAAAGCCTGTTTATATGTTGTGTTTCTCTGTGTTCTACTGTCTTATCTTCTCACGTTTGTGAGGTATTTGAACTCTGATAAGCAAACTGATTTTCTGTTGCTTTTGGGGATATAATTCTGCAGCACGTGTCCTGCTAGTTTGAGTGTTTTAATTTCTCCACTACCCTTATTGCCATCAGTTTTCTCTTCTGTGTGTTCCCTTTTGCATTTCCACCAGTAGACTCTGCTTACCTGAGATGACGATGACTATCCACCTACTTACACTCTATTTTCTGGCTCATTAGATACCTTACGTATGCATTTATATTTGCTTATTCTTCTAAGTCTCTTAAGTCTTCAACACTGAGTTAACTATATCATTTTGTAGCCTCTATACTGTATAGTAATAAAGTTATAATAACAAATTATTTCTTAATTATTTCCAGTTTGACCATGGAATTACTATATTTTCAGAATTCAGACAGATGAAGCCTTGAGTACTCAGTCCCTTCGTAGAAATATAGCTGGTCTTGCCAGATACTATCTTATCTGTAATTGACAATATGCTAACACTGCATTTCTTTTTCCCTTAGTTGGTCAGAAAATACAATATGGCCTCAAGGGGTGCTGGTGCGGCACAGCAGATGTTTATATAGAGCCATGGGGCCTTACAACGTGGCAGTGCCTTCAGATGTATCCCATGCCCGCTTTTATGCAAGTACCACTTATTTATTTTCAAACATAAGCATAGGGGTGTTAGGAGGCCAGTGTGTGTGTATGCACCTAGCACAGAATATGGCACACATTAGGAAAGTAATTCATGGCAATTATTGCTAGTACTATAACAGTGGCCCCTGTCCTTTGGAAATGTCTTCTGAAAGGCAGTTAAAAGGTCATACATTGTTATTCCAGTTTCAGTAGCTTGACTGATTCATTTAGTTACATTGGAATTTGTTGAATCTAGTATTAATGTGAAATAAATAGGCAATTTCTAAGACTTTGTTTTTTATCTTACAGTTTTTATTTTGTAGTACTTTGGTTTAGGGGTATCTTAAGGCATATAGTGTCTCTGTGTCCTTAAGTGATATTTAATATATAGTGATAGTGTGGCTTTACTTTTTGGCATGTCTCTGTGTCCTTAAGTGATATTTAATATATAGTGATAGTGTGGCTTTACTTTTTGGCATTTGTTATAAATATTACCTCTTTAAAATACCTTAACCTTCCCTTTGGAAGACAGGGAAATACCCTGATCTGTGGCCTTTTACCTGGATGAAAAGGAAAAAGGGCTTAAAAGTTAGAAAAGGAAAAAGCAATAGGTACCTACTAAATCCAGCTTCTGTCCCATTTGAACTTATGCATTGGTTTATGGTCTTTAGTTTTCCAGAAATTCTGGAGGCAGAAGTATTTACTTATAAAAGAAAGGCCAGGCTCAGCCCCCATGCTCAGTGGTTAGGGCACAGGCCACATACACATGGGGCTGATGGGTTCAAACCCACCCCAGGCCTGCTAAACAACAATGACAACTACAACAGAAAATAGCTGGGAGTTGTAGCAGGTGCCTGTAGTCCCAGCTGCTTGGGAGGCTGGGGCAAGAGAATCTCTTAAGCCTAAGAATTGGAGGTTGCTGTGAGCAGCAACACCATGGCCCTCTACCGAGGGTGACACAGTGAGACTCTGTCTCAAAAAAAAAGAAAAAGAAAAAGAAGAGAAAGGCTAACAGACCAATGGGAGTGGGAAAGAGAAGGTACACTATAGGGTCCATAGTGCAGTGCATTGCCTTTAAATGGAGATCATTTTCTAAAAAAAGAATTAGACATCTTTTTTTGAGACACTTGCATCCTTTTCTCCCTCTGTCTCTCCCAGTTCATTGTGAGGATACATGGACTTTCCGGGTCTGCAGGTTTTTGTCACTAAGGGACCTTTCAGTTAAATACTGGGAACTTGGTGATGCTTCCCAGTAATAATAATAAATGCCATAGCAAGGGAAGGTGGGCATTAGGAGGAATATGGGGAGGGAAAAGCTCTTGAATGAGAAAGCTATAAGCATCTCTTTGACGCCGGTGGAATTTTCTTAAGATGGAAGAATGGACTTAAGTAACAACTACATAAGCAGTTGATTTCTACATAGAATATTTAATTCAGCCAACTGAATTCTCTGGGTCATTAAGGACTTTTGTTGATCCTCGCAGTCCCCTTGAAACCTACCTCCAATAGCCAAGTATTTCATTAGAATTTTCTGCTTGAAAAATAATTATTTTCCTTGCCAACACTGGACAGCTGAAGAATCAGGTGAAATCTATAGAAGGAAGATTAGGCATGTTAGCTTATTCTTGATTTGCATGACATAGAGGTGGCTATCTACATAAAAATCACCTGGCCCACTCTTTAAAAACAATGATTTGGGGCTTGGGTCCCAGCCTTCTGAATGAAAATCTCCGTATGATTCCAGGAATTTCAGCATTTACATGTTTGAAAATGATTGTTAGGCACCTTGTAGTTTGAGAACAAGCATTTGAAATGTGCCTTTTACCTATAGCTGTTAGCCTCTGGATTAAACATTTTCTCATTCCTGAACCTGGGGCACCTTTCAGAGCTGTCATGATAATTTGGCTTTGTTCTCAGATATAAGCTCTGAGATCTAAATTCCATCTAAATTAGTTCTTTTACATCTGAAACATTGCCATCATTGCAATCTGTCTTCATCTAAATTTAGGACTAGACTGGTTAAGCTGAATTGCTAGATAATGTTCCTTTGCAACCTATGGCCTATATCTTCTATTCATAATAGCTTTTTAGTAGTAAACCAGGATTTAGCCTCTTAAATTGAAGAATTTGGTGGGAGTGAAAATAGTCTGTGTAATTCTGACTCATTTTTCCTTCCTTCCTCCTTATCCTGTCTTTGCATACCCTACTTCTCAATATTCAGAAAAAAGTAAATAGCAGAAGTATGTGGTTATAGAGCAGCCATCCTCAAACTTAAACAGGGGGCTAATTCACTGTCCCTCAGACTGTTGGAGGGCCGGACTATAGTTTAAAAAAAAACTATGAACAAATTCCTATGCACACTGCACATATCTTATTTTGAAGTAAAAAACAAAATGGGAACAAATACAATTCACACTGCTTCATGTGGCCCGCAGGCCGCAGTTTGAGGACGCCTGTTATAGAGGATGATTTTGGTCAGTGACCATGGTGGGTAAAGAGTTTAATGATAAATTAAACTATTTTATTGGTATTCAACTTGTAACTTCCCTATTTCCCCAAACTTGTCTGATGTTGATGTTTATGTCTTAACTCAGAAGTGAAGAATGGTTTTTACTTTAAGTGGGTTGTAAGTTTTATATAAGTACCTATCTACATAATTTCCTTAATTTTTGCCTCTTAATTTGCAGAACCTAAAATATTTCCCATTTGGTCCCTTATCCAACCTCTGTCTTAGATAAATGTACTTTTGGTTATCTTTTTTTTTTTTTTTTTTTTTTAGAGACAGAGTTTTACTTTGTTGCCCTTGGTAGAGTGCTGTGGCATCACACATCACAGCAACCTTCAGCTCTTGGACTTAGGTGATTCTCTTGCCTCAGCCTCCCAAGTAACTGGGAATACAGGCGTCTGCCACAATGTCTGGCTATTTTTTGTAGCAGTTTGGTTGGGGCTGGGTTCGAACCTGCCACCCTCAGTATATGGGGCTGGCACTCTACTCACTGAGCCACAAGTGCCGCCCAACTTTGGTTATGTTAAATAAAATATGTACCTAAGACATAATCTAAGAAAAATTTTTAGGTTAATGTTCTTTTGGGCATAATCTCTCTTTATGTCTCAAGGGGCACTGAAATAAAATTGATTTCATCATTCCTTGAGCATAAAGGAAAAAGTTTGGATCTCTATAGCTAGAAATAGCCTGATTGAGATTCAATAAGCAGAGCTATTTGTTATTACAGATGGGAACCTGTAAATATGAAATTATTGTAGAAAAATAATGCAAGAATAACTACAGTCTTTTCTATGAAATAACGTTTTGCTTTTTAACTTCCTTACAGTTCCTATTTCATCGACCATTAAGGCTGTTAAATCTGCTTATCCTTATTGAGGGCAGTGTCGTCTTCTACCAGCTCTATTCCTTGCTGCGGTCAGAGAAGTGGAACCACACACTTTCCATGGCTCTCATCCTCTTCTGCAACTACTATGTTTTATTTAAGCTCCTTCGGGACAGAATAGTATTAGGCAGGGCATACTCCTACCCACTCAACAGTTATGAACTCAAGGCAAACTAAGCTGCCTCTCAACAATGAGGGAGAACTCAGATAAAAATATTTTCATACGTTCTATTTTTTTCTTGCGATTTTTATAAATATTTAAGATATTTTATATTTTGTATACTATTATGTTTTGAAAGTCGGGAAGGGCAAGGGATATTAAATGTATCCATAAACAAGGTGATGTGATCTTTCATGTGTTAGTATATTTGAATAATACACATATAAGAGGTATGCCTCTCCAGTAAAGAGATTGATTTGTTTGTATGGCTCTGGCTCTGGAAAAACTCATTCATTTATGAACACATCTCATATATTACTTGACACAGTACCTTTGGTGCATCTGCTTTCCTTCCAGTTCTTCTCAATGTCTTTAGCCCTCAGCTGGTCAGTAATTATTGCTAAAGAAAGGCAGATCAGTAGAATTGCCTGCCACCACCCATTCTCTTTTAATTCAGCTGGCTAATAAGTTTGAAAAACATGAGAAAAATGTCAGTTAAAGCCTGAGTGAGGTTCTCTTTATTGTCTACTAAGAGGAAGCTTTTCTAAGATAGGAATTCAGCTGGTCTGATCTACCCCATGACATGTAAAATATACTGTTGCATGATCTACTATTCTGAGACTCAGGGTTTTGCTGTCACTTTTTCTTTTTTGTCACTTCTTTTGTTTCCAGGGATTTTGTTTTTACTCTTAGGTATTTGAAGTAATACATTGCAAGACAAAGTCTTTAGAGTGCCCACATTCATGAAAGAGATGGTGCCGGGCTGGCTTAGGAGAAGTTTGTGGAAATTCCATGTAGGCTAGAGAATATGGGCAGGTTTTTCAACCCAGTTACTGAGAAAATGGGCAAATCTTCAACTAAACATTTGTAGGTGTGGTATAGTTGCAACTCAACCTGTAATGGCATTATGTTTGGAGTTATAAGAAGTAAAATATAAGAATTTATCGCTTTGTCTTCAGAAAATTTAATCTATATCCAAAATGTATGTTTTAAATTGCATATTCTAGAATCTTCATGTTTATGAGCATTAACCTTTTAAGTTATCATTCTTGGGAGGTGATATACTTAGTTCATTGATGTCTCTAGTCATCTAAACTTCTGAGGCCTTGTTTTAGAGAGCCTGAAATATATTGTCATGTGTTTTCTGTGCTGGGTTTGGTTTCTTACACTGTGAACCTTTTGGTGGAACAAAATATGACTTACGAAGTAAAAAGACCAATCATGTTTGTAAACTGGTTCTGAAAGCTATTCTTGCAGAAGAGTTCCCAAAATATTTTCAGCAAAGGAAGCATTATGAAGTGCAGATGTGTATGTTCATACACAAGGTGACTACTTTTATGTTCATATTAACCATTGTGTTCTTTAGTATTTTATTGTGTATACTTTTTTTAAAGTTACATCATGTAGCATTCAGTCTGGGTTTAATCAAGAATTCAGCAAATATATATTGGTTACTAGAGACTATATTAGGTATTGGGGGTATAGCAGTGAGTGAGAAATGTAAAGGTCCTACCCATACAGAGCTTTTTTTTTTTTTTTTTTTTTTTAAAGAGACAGAGTCTCACTTTGTCGCCCTTGGTAGAGTGCTGTGACGTCACAGCTCACAGCAACCTCCAGCTCTTGGGCTTAGGCGATTCTCTTGCCCCAGCCTCCAAGTAGCTGGAACCACAGGTGCCCGCCACAACGCCTAGCTATTTTTGTGTTTGTTGTTGCAGTTTGGCTGGGGCCGGGTTCGAACCCGCCACCCTCCATATATGGGGCCAGCGCCCTACTCACTGAGCCACAGGCGCCACCCCATGCATGGCTTTAATGCTGGGGAGCAAGTGGTGCAGAACATGTCATAAATAAATATACATTCAGTGTTTCCTGGTAGTAGTGATAAGTACAGTAAATAGCAAACAAATCATGGCAGGAAAACAAAATGGTAGGAATGACACGTTTAAATCACATGTCTAAAAGTCATCTTTGAGGAGATGATTTTTGAGGGAAGATCATACAAAGACTGAGTTGTACAAATAGCTTTGTGGAGAATTCTATGTTACTGTGGCTGCAGTGAGAACAAGTTGATATATAAGAAGAGGAGGAAGAAAACCTGTGTATTAGGTTGGTTGCTTTTTAAAGTGAGTCAACCTAACTGGAGGTTCTTGGTGAGGGAAAGTTGGGGAAACTACCATCTCACTATTTTTTTCTTAGGATCCTGAAGATACAGGATCTTGTTTTGGCTAGCAATTTATTTATTTATTTATTTTTTTAAAGAGACGGGACCTCTTTATGATGCTCAGGCTGGTCTCAAGTCCTGGCCTCAACCAATCTTCCTGCCTTGGCCTTCCAGGTAGCTGGGATTACAGGAACAAGGCACTGCATCCAGCAACTAGCACATATTTTGATGAGATCATTCAATAGCTAAGAACAAAGTGGGTGGTATGGGTACAGAGATATTTCAGAATGGCCCTAACTTGGCTCTAGAATTGAAAAGTAGTCCAGATAACCCTGATTGGAGATAATAGACCAATCTTATAAACTGATAAGATGTTCCCTTCCACCTTGACCTGTCTTGGTTATATCCTAAGGGTGTATCACAGGAGGGTGTATTCACCACAAGTGAATGGATATAAGAAAGAAAAACTAATTTTGGCTAATGGACTTGCGAAGGATCCCCCCCCCTCACACACACACACACACACACACACTCACTCATACTCCACTTGCAGATATGGTTGTATGAGTGAGGGAAAAACCCTTCAGTGCAACATGCTCCTACTCATTCTAGCTGTTCTTTGGTGTCACATTCATAGGGGAGAGAAAGATGAATTATTAGTGTGCTGGGTATTATGGATTGTGTAAGATAAGGGACACCATCTTTGCTTAGTGATAGTAGGAAATGCATAGCCATTAAAGAATGGCCTTTCTTTTAGTTCTTTACATTTGGGAAATTAAAAGATTTGTGGAAAGGATGACATAGGAAAAGATCAGTGGGTCAACTTGGGATACCCCAGAAATGAAGATGTTTGACCAGTTGTCTGGATGGTCTAAGGTGGGTAAATGTCTCCGTAGAGGAGGGTAGTTAATAGCAAGAAGCATGATGGGAATATTCCTCAGCCTCCTAATTACTCTGATTTCCATCTTTTTATTCTCCAACACTCCTTTCCTTCTCCTCCCTATCAGTCATCACCACTGCAGCTGCCTCTCCCTCTGATTTCTATTTAATGGAAAATTATGTGCCAGACAGTGCTGTGTGCCAGATTATAGACATTTCTTGGATGCCAGGTGATATAGTGATGTTCAAGTTCATTAATAATGGAAGGCAGACAAGTAAATCAGTTTTCACATAAGGGTGTTGAGTAATAGAAGTACATATTAGATAACAGTGGTCATAGAAGGGAGTGATCAACTTTGCTCATCACATAGAAACGTGGAAGGGGACTGGGAGCCCTTGGGAAGAGTGGCAACATTTCCTCTGACCTAGAAGAGAGGTTAGGTGTACATGGGTAAGGGAAAACAGTTGTGGGAAGCTGAAGAAAAACATCTGATATCATAAACTTAGGAATCATGAAGTGGGAGAGTTGTCTAGAAGGAAATCCACTGTAGGTTTTGGGTATGAGGACACTGCTGAGGTAATAGACCACAAATACCTGAAGTCTTTCATCCCCTGATTTTATGATTTTTTCTGATCTAACACGTAGCCACAGTTAAACAGCAGAGAAGATGAGAGTCCTGGTCCTCGGCTGGAGGCTTGTCAAGCAGGTGTGGCTGAAGGATGAGTGGCTGGGGGAATTAGTGGTCCTGGTGAGAATAGTTGCAAGGATGCACCTTAGGGGCTAGAAAGGCTGGGGAAGGAGGTACGAAGTCTGGTAAGCATGCTATCTGCCAGAGCAAGGTGGGCCAGGCATTGGTAATCTTGTGCAAATACAAGGAATAAAGTGATAAGGACGGAAGAGGTTCTTAGAAAGGAAAATGGGAATTTAGAATCACAAAATTCCGGGTTGTGAAAGAGCCTGATGTGTAACCCTAGAAGCAAATGGCCAGAACTGACTAGGCCATGTAGGAACATGGCCAGGTAGGCCTTGGGAACATTGATGTCATCCAGGATAATGGTAGAACAAGGTAAAAGGAAAACTGGAAGGCTGGGGAATCTGGAACATTGACTACATCATGGCCACACAGAATGGTGAAAGTTAAGATACCTAGATCTATACATTTTAGTAGTAGGGGATTTTTGTTTGAGATGGGAGGAACCAATGGTGCAGAAGTAGAGAAGCTGGGAGAGTGTCTTCTGACCCTTTTTAGAAGTCTGTGGAATGTGGGAGAACCTGTAGCCTTTTGTGCAGGGCAAGAAATGTCCTCATGAGAATTTTACTGAAGCCCAGGAAGTGGCAACAATATTCAGTGAAGAGACTAGGGCTGCAAGGGAGGTTAATAGAGGGAAGGATTCCAGAGAAACTGGAGTGAGGGGAATTGTGTATTGGAGTTGGGTGGGAGGAGATTTGTCAGATAAACAGAGGAGTGTGGGGATCTGGGAATATCCAAGTGGTGTAGGGTTGCTAAAATGATAGTATTTTTATCCTCCTGGCAATGATGGGTTTCACTGTAAATATCCCTTAAGTTGTGAGCCCAGGTTTTATGTTCGTTCCCTCCATCCTACTCCTAATTTTTTTTTTTTTTTGTCATATATATTCCAGGATATATGCCAGGATAACAAACACTTGCTTATTCCCCCTTGAATATTATTAACATAATCACCCAGATAAAAGAATAGTTCCCTTTCATTGATTGAAGTAATAGGAAAATTGAGTTCACATCTTTTTAGGTGAACCCACATTACACCTTAAGCTGTGGAAGTTTGAGAATAAGCTTTCTTCTTGTTTTTTATTACACTATCGTGAATTTATTTTGAGTATTGCGGGTGACGTGACTGTGTCATTGCAACAGAAGAGGGTGAAGTTGCAAGCATTTAACAATTATTAATGTGTAAAATAACAATGACAAGAAAAATTTACTGAAGCATATCATCAGGACTCTTGCTGTGAGACCAAACCTTGAATTAAGGAAAAATGACATCAAGGCTGGCACGGTGGTTCACACCTGTAATCCTATCACTCTGCGAGGCTTGGTGGGTGGATTGCCTGAGCTCACAGGTTTGATACCAGTCTGAGCCTGAGTGAGACCTCGTCTCTAAAAAAATAGCCAGGCATTGTGGCAGGCACCTGTAGTCCCAGCTACTTGGGAGGCTGAGGCAGAGAATCACTTGAGCCCAAGAGTTTGAAGTTGCTGTGAGCTATGACACCATGGCAATGTACCGAGGGTGACAAAGTGAAACACTGTCTCAAAAAAAAAAAAAGACATCAAACAGAACAAACTAGAATAAACCATAATGAGTCATATGCATATATTCTGCTTTTTCTTATTTTATTTTACTTAATTTTATTTATTTATTTAATTTTTAGAGACAGGGTCTCACTGTGTTGCCCAGGCTGGAGTACAGTGGCTATTCACAGGTGTCATCCCACTACTGATCAGCACAGGAGCTTTGACTTGCTCCATTCTCCACCCCTCCCGGGAGGTGACCATATTGATACCAAACTTAGTGTGGACACCTGATCGGCATAGCGCACTACAGCCCAGAACTCCTGGACTCAAGTGATCCTCCTATCTCAGCCTCCCGAGTAGCTGGAACTATAGACACGTGCCACTGTGTGTGGTTACTTTTCTAATCATTGATTTTGGTGACCCCATGTCCTTCTGTAGTTCATAGTTCCATCATAAACATATTTTATATCATTTATTAGAGTATATTTTTAGAGCATAAAAATCTATTTTAATTACACTTAAATGTCTCTATGGATAGGTTTAATATTTATACTTTCTTATCAATAGAAAAACATTTTGATTATATCTTTGGAAACATTTGTAGAGCTCACAATACAGCTGAAATTATGTGGCTTTCCAATAGATGCCTTTGAAAAAGTGCTTTACTTTGCAGAATTATAAGCCAAAAAATACTATGGCATTAAGTTATTACAAAGCATTGTGATTCATCCAGTAAAACATGGCTGTGGACTTCATGAGCTGCTTATATTTAGCTAGGTCCTCCTCACCTCCTCCTCATTGTTAGAAAAGTAGTCTCTGCATTATTCATGTACCTCAAGGTCACTAAATGACCTCCTATGTAGCAGCCAGTCGATGTGTGTTGGCCCCCAAGTTTTTACTATCTGGTCTAGCACTGATCTCACCGATGGTAGTCTCTTCTACCATCTCCCTTCCTCGCCATGCTTGGAGAGATGGTTGCTCCTTCTTCTGGCTTTATTTTGCTAGGAAAGGTGCTGGTAATGGAAGATACATTCTTTGTCATTCCACATATTGAGTTCACCTGCTTACTCAAACTGCCTAAAATCATACTTCTGGCAACACATAACCCCAGGATTCATGTTGCCATCAGACAGAATGGACTATGGTAGAATGAGACCCTGATCAACCTGATGGGAACTGGATCTACCGTGAATTCCCACTCCAATCCCAGGAAAATGAATCTTGCATTCCAGAGGAACACAAGTCCCGGCCCAATTTTAGGCAAATGTAGTTATTGCATGCTAATACTATACAGTACATGAAACGAACAGTTTATCTTGGGCCTATGTCTTCATCATCAAAAGGAGTTAACTCCTGGTGATGATAAAAAGACCCCGACATCCCTTCTCAAGGGCTATAGAATACTGAACTTTCCTGGCCCATTTGCAAAGGTGCAACAGATCTTCACAATCAAACTACTTAGGATGCTATGCAAAACCTCAGAGTTGCTTATTCTTACTTAGTTATTGCGCTCTAATTTTAAAATCAAACCAGATTTCTCAACACCTGAGCATCTCATTGGCATACCCTCTTGGATTGGCAATGGTGTTTGATTATTTAAAGTCAGTAGGTCTCTTGAGTACCATTAACAATCCTATTAAAAGATGCTAGTTGTTACATTTTTTTCCCCCTTCTGCTTTTGTTTGGTAACTTGGTGCTTCTAAACCTTGATCCTGGTTATTTATATGGGCTATTGCATTTGCTACCACCCCTTTCTCCTTTTCTTTAGTCTCTTCAAGGAGTTAGGACTGCTGAGGTACCCAGTGCACTATTCCTGAGCTCTCAATAAATACTGGGGGTGCCAAAAAATGTGCACACATTTTAAGAGATCTTGTTGGAAGTAAAACCAATCATTTCTAAAAAGTGTACAAATTTCAGGTAAAATAAATGTGTGTACATGTCTAGATACACTTGACAGAAACGGTACCTTTAATTCAACTTTGAAAAATAATGCATAGATAATATTGCTTAAAATGCATATACTTTTTTTGGCACCCTCTGTATTTGTTGAGGAGGATGTTATTTACACTTTTAACATTCCCAGAATCCAGAATTTTGACTTAGATATTTTGAATTTTAGGGCTTAGATTAGTCCAACATTGTCTTTATGGGGTTCTTGGTTAGGTTTCTTCATATACCATGGGAAGCAGGGAATAAAAATCATATGCCCTTTATCTGGTCCATTTTTGGCTAAAAAAAATGTCTGGGAAGGTCATTTTGCAATAAATGTACGTTATTATTTTCTTAAGCAACCATTAATGCTGAAAGACAACATTGGTATATGCATGCATTTCACTTCAAATTTGACAGTTAAAATCAGCCACCCCCATTTTGAGGACTGACAGTTGATTTGAAGGAGCACTTTGAGAGTCTGATTCTATAGCCCTTTCCAGGGGATCGAAAAGCAGCTCCTGTTCTGTCACTCCCCTGGATGGAAGTAGGACTCTGATTCCCATCCAGCCATTCTCAGGGGGTTCATTTTTCAGAGCCCCTGGGCATTTGGGGGAATAACTTGGAGGGAAAATATGAGCTTTCTTTGCCTTAGAATGCAATTTCACCAGTGCCAGGCTGGCCTAGACCACAGGATTATAACCATGTTTGTGGTGGTTGACAGGCTGGGACACAAAGGAGAGGTCATGCTTGAGCAGCATGACACTGACTGAGAAAGGGAGTCAGCTTCTCCTTCTGGAATTGACTGGCTAGGAAGGCTCAGAGTGGGAAGTATCTCCAAACAGCTGTCAGTGTGTCTCATGATGATGCTGTCCCAAAGGTGATGCTGTCCACAAATGAAAAGGGTCAGAGTCTAGGGATGTTGACCACCATTTCATAAATCTACACGGGCTCCTCAACTCTCACAACTGAACTCACTCCTTAGTACGTCGCAGTGGCTTCTCAGTCTATCTCCGAATAAAAATATGTCTTATAAATGTTACAAACAAAAATTTAAAATAATCATAAAATAGTTTAAATATTTCATTATTTGGCTCACAGTTCTGATGGCAAAGCAAAGTGCAATTCTTTCCCTCTCTCACATTCTAACTGGAACATGGTCCTTATCAAAGTACAGATACCACAAGTCCACTGAGACCGACATAAAAGGCTATCTGCCACATTTTCTGATAAGGCGGGAATGTGCTTTACAAATCTCTTGGACATGGCCCTTCTCATCTGTCACCATTGTATTTCTTTACCTTGCTTGCTTAGGGGAAAACTGCTATATTTTAGGACTTTTCTTATGGGTTGGCATCTCATCAGCTGTTGGTCCAAAGTCTTGCTTGCTCACCCAGTGGGAATGCAACACACAAGACCTACCAACTGTTGCCCTTGCTCACTCAGTGCTCTCTGAAGGCAGAACTCATCAGCTGACTTGACAGTACCCTTGTCAAAGCGACTGGCTTACAAGGTATAGAACAGGATTTCAAAACTATTTGTAAGGTTTATCAGGGAGTAAGGGACAGGGGTAAGAATATGTATTGTTGCAAGGAATCAGCTCCCAATTTCTCATTGCAGGAGATAACTTCAATTCAGTCTCCACCCAGCCCAGCACCAGCCTTGGTTGTGAGGTCTGCCCAGAGATATTGCTAGCCCTTAGAGAAATTTCTGCAATGGCTGACCTTCTGGACAGAGTTCAGCCAGGCTTGAACCTGAGAAGATGTGCCCTGTGAAGCCCCTTTTGGGGAGCACCAAAAATCTGCCAGCAGGTATATTAGTTCTCCTTCCTAGCTAGGTGGGAATAAAAGAACCATTGAAAGTTCTAAATAACTGAAACAAAATAAGATTAAATTACTGCTCCTGCTTATACAGAGATGGAGAACAGCAAGTTTGAGTCCTGGTGGATGAAGGGAATCATGGAAGGGAGAAGGGTGCCTCAACTCTCTCTTGAGCAATGGACTAAGAGGGAGAAAGGAAAGGACCCATTGGCTAAAACAAAATATATTTTCAAGAAGGGCAGCTGTCAGGGAGTGGTGGTGATGGCCACTTTGTTAGGGCTCTTCCCTCCCCTCCTAAGGTGCTTCCCTTCATCCTCTCCTGTACAGCTAGGCCATGCTAATGCCTCATTGATTTAAAAACATTTAAGTTTAGAGTGTAGTTCTGTCTTTGTGTGAGGCTTTTCTCTATGCTGACCTCATGTCTTTGGACTCTTGATTTGGTAAAGAAAGCGATAACCTTCACTTCGATTGCATACCTGAATGAAGATTTAGTAATCTTCATTAAGGTAATCTTCAGCTCAGCCCCTACCCTGCCCAGCTACTGGATTTATAAATCAGACTTCAGTACAGTGGCAGTTGGAGTCCCAAATTAATAGAAGCCAGAGCCAGAAAGTCTTGGATTGTGCCAGTCTCACAGTTTGCTCTTGGTTTTGATTTTCTATGCTGGTATATGGAGTCATCTTGGACATGTCTGCGGGATTCCAGGGAAAGAACATGGGTAAATTCACTCACTGGGATATCTAAGTGCACGTTAGTTTGCATTTTCCAAATCTGCTTCTATTTTGGATAGTACACTTTTACAAAGCTTATTAGAAAACTGGTTTAAAAGAACACATGCTTTAAAGAGCATTAAAAAGCATGAAATAAAGAGGAGGGCTTTAAACTTCAATAGGAACATTTTCTGACACAGGCTAGAGATTTTTCTTTCTTTCAAAAGACATTATCACAACCAGCTCTCAAGAGTAATAGATAATGATAATGTGGGAGCAAAGCAACTCACAAACAAGCCCCAGATCTCACTGGAGCACACATTCCTTTCTCTTCCCTTACTTAACCTTTTCCTCCTTGCTCACTTAGACATCTAAATTTCATCTCTTCATCCTTCCCTTGACCCTCTTCTGGAAAATGGAAAAATTAATAAATGGCCAAAAGGCTGAAGAAAGAGAAGTCTGAGGCCAAAATAAGCCCAAACTTGATAACACATGCCTGGAAAATGGCAAGTTGGCCCTGTGATAACTTCCAGATAAGTCATGACGTTTTTCATGTAAACTGATGTCATTCTATTGGCCTCCCACTTCTTCCATCCAGAATCACTGATCTCCGTTGGGGCTGATAAAAACAGCTGGTTGAGGTCTCTAGTCTCTGGCCATTCTTAGGGATAGTCATTTTATTCCTAAGTGTAACCCCTTCTGGTGTGACCCATGTGTTTTCTGCCAACTCCCCACAAAGAAGGCCCGGGGAGACTGTCTGAGTGGGACTTCTGATAGGGGACAGCAGGACCTTGGAATCTGTCGCTGTGGTGGAGGGGGGCATGTGGTCCATAATGGGGAAAGGAGGACTGAATAAGATTAGGCTCTGAGGTCTTCCTGGCCTTGACCTGTGGAAAGGCTTAGAACCCCCCGATGGTCGCTCTATTTTTGAAGAAAGAAGGTTGTCCCCAGATGGCTCTGTCTCTGATGTGCGCTTTCTGCACTGCCCTATCGCATCCTGGGAGGAGAGCAGGTTAGGCAAGCCTGGTTCTGGAGAAAGGGTGGGTCCTTCACAAAGGCAGGATGCAGTGGCATCCACTGGCAATGATTCAATGCCTCCCATGTCTTGCTTTGGTTTCTCTTCCTTTGGGCTTTCCAGGGGGGGGGGAGAATCATCTTTGGCAGGTTTCTCAGTCGAGCTGGGTTCTTCTTGGCTCCTTTCCAGAGGCTGAGGCCCATTCTCCCCTGAGCTCTGAGAGGGAAGCGGCTGTGGGATCTGGGTGTACTGAATCTTAGGTGGGATGACTGGGACTGCCCTAGCCTGGCACATTTTGACCATGAAAGAGGTTCTCACAGCCGACACACTCACAGGAGCTGAGTTACGGCGGCCTGTCAGGGCATGAGCAACAATGTCCAGGTCCTGGGAGTCCTGGCAGTAAGCCCTCCAGGGATCTGCTTTACAGTGAGATGAGGTCACCCATGTCGCCTTTGGGTCTTCCAGCTCAGAGTGATGCATTCCAGGTGAACTCAATGAGGCCACATTCTCAAACCGAAAGAGGTCAGAGATGGGAACAGCAGAGTCCAAGTTGAGGGAAGAAGGTCTATTTTTCCCTTTTGGGGGTCCACATTCAGGGCTCCTCAACTGTAACTTTGGGGGATGCTCTCCTGGCAAGGTGCTGTCCTGCACGCTAGGTGAACTCTCTTCACTGCTCTCTGGCCCAGGAACACTGCTTTGCTTAACCAGAAGGTTGCTGTGCCCCCTGTGTGTCCCCAGCTCCTTTCCCTCTGCCAGATTGATGGGGCTGGTTTCTGCTGGCGTGGGTTGCATACTACCTGCTCCCTTCTGGCTGGGATGAGCCTCTTCCCCTTTTAGACCAGAGAACTCTCTGAAAGACCTCAGGGCTTTCTCATCCCATCCGATAATTTCTCTTCTGGGTGCCAGGGGCTGCAGAGAGTTGGAATTCTTCTCTGTTTCAAGGTCAGCACAGCTGCTGGAGGAGGGAACCTCGGGAGTCCACTGACTCTTAAATGTGGGTTTGCTGTCTAGAGAATGACTCTGGCGAAGGCTGGGCCTGTGGGAAAGCCTCTTCTCCAGTTGGTGGCCCTGGGGACTCTGCACTTGGGCCTCATGCCCATCTTTCAAGGTGGGGGAGTGAAGGGGACTTGTCACCCACTGGGGCTCCTCCCAGGGCTCCACCATCTCCAGGCCGTGCTGGGCAATATCTGCCACAGCGTCCTCTTCATCACAGTCTGAAGGCTCCTGTACTGAATGGGCGACCTCCCTTTCTCCTTGTGGGGAGACCTCAATCTCCCTTGTTGGGCTTGGTAAACAAGAACCTTTTCCCTCAGGAGCAGCAGTCTTTGAATTTTGCTTTTCACTTTGTCCCGGTGCTGCCTCCTCTCCCTGACACAGGCTAGGGATCTCAGGGCTGTCTTTGAACTTCAGCTGGTCTATACAGAGATTTGTCCTCAAATTCCTGTGTGGGTCTTCCCTCTCAGGGCCGCCCTTTGACAGCAGGCCGAGAGGCGCCTCTTCTAACGGAGTTGGAGGGGGAGGAGCAGGTGGAAGCGGAGGAGACAGATTCCCCGGGCCTGCCACCTCCTCCCTGGCTCGTGGAGACACGGTCTCAAATGGAACTATTTCTAGAGGAGCCAGGTTGGCTGGGTCTGGGCGCGAACCCATTTCAGGCTCGGATCGATGGAAGGCGCTGATTGGCTCCAGCTTCTCTCTGTTGGCTGCCGTGGAAGTGCCTTGTGTGCTCTGATTGGTTGAGTCCCTAGTCCACTCCTCCAGAGGGGCGGAGACTGCAGCAGGGACAGAGCCACAAGGCAAACTACCAGGAGGCTCTGTGGCAGCGAAGGGTCCAGGACCAGACTCTAGACTTGGCTGACTTGGGTTGAGCGTCAGAGCAGGTGGTGACAATGAGGAAAGCTCCTCTTCAGATTCGATGATTTTCAGCTCCTGTTGAATCTCGGGCCAAATCAGGGCATTAGCCAGATCATCTTCGTCCTGAAAAACAACAAGAAACTGATTATTTTGGAACAAAAGGACTCCGGGCACTGACATCTGCACTGTTTCCAGGGACACAAAGGAACTGGCGCAGCGCCAGCCTGAGCCACATCAGCAAATAAAGGACGTAGCACCGATAACTGTGGTGCCTCAGTACTTGCCATGTACCATAACATACCGTACTTTAAAAATGTTTCAATACTTTATCTTCTTGTTTAATTTCCCCAACAACTCTAGAGGATAAACACTACCATGGTCACTCCCATTTTATAGATGAGGAGGTCTAGGTTCAATATTAATTAAATGATTAACCTAAGTCATTCAACAGAAGACGGGGATTGAATCCAGTTCTGTCTACACGGGAACATAAGTGCTTACTTCGTGTCGACTGTTGCCTAATAAAACAGACAGAAACCCTAGTCTCATTTAACTTCAATTTACTAGAAGGGATACAAGAGTGAGATTCTCTCAGCAGAATGAACATGTTAACTCTTAACCCTGATAACTGATTTCAAATAAATAAATAAATGTAGCTCTTTTTTTCTTATTACCAAACAACTACATATTCCACATAGAAAAATATTTAAATACATATTAAAATAAGGGCATATAGAAAAATAAAAATATCTTCCATTACTATTACCCACAGATAAGCACTGTTAATCTGAAGAGGGTTTCTTTCCCGTGGTTGTTGACCTGCCTCCTCCTCCATCTTGCCCCGGTCCTCTTCTCTCTTCAAATCCAGCTTCCCTTTGTCCTTCTCAACTACCCCCTTTCCCTACACAGAGCCCAAAGCTGAAGACAGGAAAGGGATGGAGGCCGGGTCAGGGCCAGGAAAACAAATTTCAGTCCCTTCTATTTCATGCCTCAAGGCCCAAGACTGTCCAAAGCAGAAGCGGTCTGGAGAAGCATTTCCACCCTGAAAGGCACAGGCTTTTCTGAGAGGTCGGATTTGTGCTGACCTCTCACCCTTTCCCACCTGGCTCTAGGCACATATCCTTTCATATTACAGTTACTTTTTATGTTTGTTTTACTGTTCCCAATGGACTGGGAGCTCCTTGATGTCAGGGATTGTGTTTATTCATCTTTTTTTTATTTTTTATTTTTTATTTTTTTTATTTTTTTTTAATAGATAAAAATATGCACCATAGATGTGGCCCAACCCATCACCCTCCCTCCACCCAAACCTCCCCCCTCCCTTCCCCTTCCTTGGTCCTTTCCTCATAGTCTTGTGGTATAGTTGGGTTATAGCCTTCATG